>VDFB02058242.1:287214407-287257091 GCA_007258455.2 Sequoia sempervirens | reverse complement strand
GTATATGTTATTATATATATAAAAATAAAATAAAAATGTTAGTTGTGTATCATTCTAGGTGTAGATTTTGGGCACGTCGCCATGCATTTAAATCTCCTATTATAATCAATACTCATTACATATTAATATGGTTATTGCAATAGCCTTTAGATTTATGTTGATATGGGTATATGCATTATATAATACCTATAGTATGTTGTGGCTTAATACAAGTCTTCAATACTACTGAATGCACATAATGTATATATGTGATTGTATAGCTCTCCCATATATATACATTATATGTATTAATAAACATATGTTATCGCATTGCATATAAATAAAAATAGATGTAAAAAAATAGATATTTATACCATTAAAAGGGGTCCTAATATAAATTGTATCATATGTGTTACTCACAATATCATTATGGGGTTTTGATGATAATGAGATTATTTTAAAAAGGAGTTCTTCAAGGGACATGATATTTAGGTTAGTTTTGTGAACAAAACAGTAAGGACGATATTATTATATGCGAGTATTAATATTGGCTTTATCGGAGTGATGCTTGCAAAGAAGTCCATGTTAATTAGCAAGTAGGACGTTCAAAATAATAATTTATTTAGTACTATTGTTAGCAAGGGAAGCAATTCGTATTAATAATGTGAAATTGCTTAAGAGGGAGTCGCATCCTCTTCCCTTGAATATTATTGATATTTAGGGACAACTCAACACCAACCTCATAATAGTGTCACTACAAAGATAATGATTGCAATAATGGAATTAGCGTAATATTATGAGTAGTATTAATGTCTTTAGTGTATCAATGTTGTTTTTAAGAGGATGTAAATACCTGGGGTTCTTTTAACATCAAACAACTCGAACCTCAAGGTTAATTTCTCTTTACAATTAAAGGATCTAATAACTGTGCAACAATAATACAAGTTATTACTTTCCAAATGGAAACTTGTGTGAGAATTCATATCTTGGGAGGACATTAGAGTATAGTAATATGTTATTAGGGAGGGTTTTGTCATCATCAAAATTTTGGTGTAAGATATTTTAGTAGTTTATGTGATGTTTCCCATCCAATGTAATAATTCTCCATAGTGTTAAATTCTTGTAGTCGTAGTGTGCATTGTCGAGCAGTGGGTATCATAGGTGAACCCTTCACCTCTAACACTTAAGAGTGTCAATTAGATTAGTTCATGACTTAAAAAAAAAAAAATCTGTTGTGTTTGTTTTAAAGTAAAATAGTATGGCATGACATAGAAGCTAAGAATTTAACATATATATTTGTCTTTAGTCATTTCCTAATTATAGTTTTTAAATCTTTTGTTTCAAGTCTCCCAAAACTAGATGCATTACAAAAAAGAGAGGACATGCATATATATTACAATGGAATTCAAATCTAGAGATAGGTAACTATATATAGTTCTAGATACATTTAATTGATAGTATAAACATAAAACTAAATGATTCATTGTCATTTTATAAAAAAATTATAATTGATTCCATATCCCCTTAATCCATTCTCTTAGGACCCCTTAATTCATACTCTTAGCTACCCTAAATCCATCCTCTTACATCCCCTTAAGTCACTCTCTTATATCCCCTTAAGCCATCCTTTTAGGACCCCTTAAGCCATATCCTCTTATCTACCCCTTTAATGCATCCTCTTGCATCCCCTTTCTTTGTCACTTCTTAACACCCTTAACCCATCTCTCTTATGTGACCCCTCTTAATCCATATCTTCAAGTAGTACCCTGTTACCCTCTAGGTCATAGGGTTTAGGGTTGACAAGATGCTTAGAGTAACAACCCACATGGGTTAAGGGTTAAGGGTTCAGATCCTAGGCTTTAGGTCCTATGGTTTAGGATTTAGGGTTTATTGGGTTCACGAGATGCTTAGAAGCTTAGAATAACTAATCTAATATGGGTTAAGTGTTTAGGCCCATGGTTTAGGGTTTAGGATTTCTAGGGTTGACAAGATACTTAGAATAAAAAATCTATATGGGGCTTAGAAATAGATAAAGTTAATATGTTGGTAAATAAAGGTGACGAGGGTTGATATTAAGGGATAATTGATTATGTATTTTATAGGAGTAAGAGGGGCTAGGAATTAGTAACCCTTATCCAAGTGTGAAACTCGGATGGATTTTTAAGTGGGTCTTTAAAAAGGGTTGTTGGTTAATTTCTTTGATTGGGATGCAAAAATAAACCCCTTAGGGTCTATACTATAGTGGTAGGGGTCAAGTGGACATGCAATAGGGCCCTAAGGACATGATTTGACTTTTAAAAAGTCCTCATTATGGAGAGTGACGAATTTTGAGGAGAGGATGGGGGTGAAAGGATTGAGTGATTGTCTAAGTGTATGTTTCTTCTTTAATAAGGGAAAAGACCCTCATTTATGGAGAAAAGGACACTCCACACATCCCCATCCAAGAGTTGCAAGTTGAAGCTTTTTTATCTTTTGGAGAGTAGGAAGGAGTAGGGTGTTACCCACTTCTCCTCTTGGAGAATTTTAGTGGAGATGGCAAAAAGAATGTGAAGAGGAGAGAAGTCCACCTCTTGGAAAGATAGTGATCAAGATGACTTGGCTTGGAGAGGAGAGATGGATAAAGGAGCTCAATCTCTTCACCTAAAAGAAATGAGATAAATTCTTCCTATTTTCTTCCACCCTTGGTTTTGGTTGTAAGATAGTAACATATTGTATGGATCATGGTTAAAGATAGAAAGTAGAGAACCTAGATGCATGGGAATTATGCTATGTTAGTTTTATTCTTTGTAAAATTGAGAAAAGACTCCATATATCATCATGGAGCTAAACTAATTCCTTGCACGGGGGTATGGTTAGAGCCCATGAGGCTCCATGATGCCATTACGGTATGGTGGAGAGCAGACCTTGTTCATAGGTGTGTAAGTCTTTTCCTTTCTCTAATATCGCATAATATTGTAATTTTTAAAATGATGAGGTTCATATTGTTCAATGAAGAAATGGAAGGAGCAAGTCTTAATTGTTGGCCTATGGTTGTCTCATTTTTATGTGTCATTTGTGATATTAATAGTTAGTATTTTGTGGCAAGAAGAATGAGAAGGTCAAACCCCCTTTGTTCTTAAATGGCATTGTTTTGTTTGTGGTTCTGTTCACTTGAAGGTTAATGCATATTAAAACAAAATCCCTTTTAATGAACCATCCAATATTGTGTTCATTTGAGTCGTAGAGAAGGATGGTTGAAGCATTGTGAATGTGAAGGTGTGCAAAGAAAAATCAGATCTTATGCTATATTCTGGTTAAAGTAAATTAGGGAACCTGTTCTAGATGCCAGTAAACTATTTTCTTTTCTTTAGAAATAAAATGTTTGTATCACTGGTGTTATTTGAAAATCTTTATCTACTGATATGAAAATGTAATTTAAGTTATTCGAATCTGAAATAGGGAGTTTCATTGCTTTGTTTATGTAGCTGTATATTTTTGTGTTTGGAAAGAAAAATCCGACCCGTTTATAAAAACCCTGCATTATATTTCCGTTCACCCTCATGCTTAAACTTCTTTCAATGTAAGACTGAATCTAAAGCATACAATAAAACAAATAAACATAAAGAACAAGTTTGGTTGGCACCTTTCACTGGAAACCAACAAATAAACATATCCATTTTTTTTAGATGAGGCTTCTCAAATACATTCAATGGAAACCAACTCCAGCAGGAAACAGCTGTGTGTGCTGTGGAAACATCACTACATTGGAAGTCATGCCATCATGAACCTAAAGGAAAAAAAATAGTAATAATAAATGAAACAAACAAGCAAATCAGTAATTTGCAAGGCTTACTTATTGAACTAAACCATTATGCCAATACGTTATCTCAGTTAGTCTAAATATGAGGAAAATGGCTGTCAAACTACCTTAAGGATTCTTCCTTCATGTCCTAGCCACCCTACGTTATCTGCTCTATCTTACCATAATCTCCACATCATCTATCAACCGCTGCCATCATTGGTTTACCCATGTTGCTCAATGAGATAGAATGCTTAAGACAACTGGCAGTATACCTCCATTTTCTGGCATCGAGTCTCGTCTCCATACTGTGAAAATTCTATTGCAGTTACTGATTATTAATCTCCTATCTAATACATAGATTATTTGACTCTGAAAATTAATTCTCAGCAAATATCAAAAAATAACACAACTGCAACTTCACCAATAAAACTCACAGAAATAGATAAGAAAACATTCACAATAATGAACACAATATTTTTGGACAAATTGTCCGTGGAAAAACCGAAGGAAAACCCTCTGCAGGATGAGAATTATATTAAACTGACGAGTAAAGGAATGCTGTACGCGCACTCTTCTTGGCGAGAGCTCGAATTAATATTCTTCTCAGGAAATTCTTCCCTCAATTTCTCTGCTGAAATTCCGGCTGCTATCCCCAGCGCTATCAACTGGCCCGCTAACACTTTGCCAAGACTATTTGCTCTCAACTGCAAATCCTGCTTGCTATCAGCGCTGCCAGAATCTACTCGTTGTTGTATTCTCCATTTGCCGGTAGTCCTTTTTTCGCACTTTTTTCTCATTGGAAAACCAATGGCCATGATTTAATCTCAATCAATGGCTAAGATTAAATAGACTCTAAAAACCCTAACTAACTGGATTCTAGAAGTCTCTAGGAGAATCAATTTATTTAATTACATAATTATCTAGACAACTCAGCCCTTTTCTGGAGGTTTCTAGAAAATAATTAAATAATTAAGTGACACTTCTAGACAATGGAGACACTTGTCCAAGCTACATAAATTAACACTCCCTCTTAGCGAGGAAGGTGTTCTGCATGACACCCAGCTTATCTCTGAAGAAGATGACTTTCGCCTTCCCCAATGCCTTGGTCAAAATGTCTGCTACCTGCTGATCTGTAGGTATATACTGTAGCTGAACAATCCCGCGCTGTACACAATCTCTGATGAAATGATATCTGATGTCTATATGCTTAGACCTATCATGAAACACCGGATTCTCAGTCAACTTGATGCAACTCTGCTTGTCGCAGTGTATCACCGTAGTCTCAACCCTCTGACCAAACAAGGCCACCAGCAACTTCCGAAGCCATATCGCCTCACACGTCGCCATGCTAGCTGCTATGTATTCTGCCTCTGCAGAACTCAAAGCCACAGACTTCTGCTTCCTGCTGTACTAGGAGACAACTCCTGATCCCAAGCTAAAGCAACACCCTGAAGTGCTTTTCCTGTCCGTTGTACTGCCTGCCCAATCTGCGTCAGTATAGCCTATCAACTTGATACCATCACCTCGAGCATATTTAATTCCATACTCGATTGTACCACGCAAATACCGCAACACATGCTTTGCTGCCGTCCAATGCACTCTCTTCGGCTCCACCATGAACTGACTAAGAGAGTTTACTGCAAATGATATATCTGGCCTGGTGTTGACCAAATACATGAGAGACCCAATCAACTGTCTGTATAAGGTGGGGTCTACATCCTCCTCTCTGGATGTCTCTACCTTCTTCCAATTCGTGATCATAGGAGTAGACATGGCTCTGCAATCCTCCATCTCGAACCTCCTCAAGATTTCGATGCAGTATTTCCCTTGTCCAAGGAAAATCTCTCCATCTGTCTGCCATACCTCCATGCCTAGAAAGTAGTGCATAAGCCCCAAATCCTTCATCTCGAACTCTGCTGCGAGGTCCCTCTTGCTTTCCTCTATGAGCCCTAGTGAACCTGTTAAAAACAAGTCGTCCACATAAAGAACAAGAATGAGAACCTCACCCCCAACCACCAAGTAGTAGAGGTTAGCATCCGCTTCACTCTTCACAAAGCCCATTCCCTGCAAGTATTTATCAATGCGCTCATACCACGCCCTGGGAGCCTGCTTGAGTCCGTACAAAGCTCTCTTCAATCTGCACACATGGGTTTCACTGCTGTGTGCCACAAAGCCCTCTGGTTGTTCTATGTATACCTCCTCTTTCAATTCACCATTAAGAAACGCCGTCTTGACATCCATCTGATGGATCTGCCATCCCATCTGTGCTGCAAGAGAGATCACGACTCGTATAGAAGTATACCTAGCCACTGGAGCAATGTCCTCATAGTCAATTCCTCCTTCTAAAGAGCCCTTGGCCTAAGAGCGCTGCCTTGGTATTTCTCCGATGCCACCATCACTTGCCGGAGTGCTTGATCTTATAGATCGGCGTGATCCAACCAACATATCCACCGTTGGGCAGCACCACATGGATTACGCACTATTGAGGTATACTCCTCAGCCATTGCATCTTGCCACACTTGTTGCTGTGCAGCCTCCTGATAGCTAGAAGGTTCACTATCTACCAACTGACTAACTAATGCCATATAGTCATCATACCTGGCTGGTTGTCTCCGCTGTCTACTACTCATCCTAGGAGCTCCCACAAACTCCTAAGTATCCCTTTGTGACTGTTGGTTCTTGCTACCAACTGTAGAGGATGAAGTATCAACCTCCATATCACCCTGATGCATCTCTTGGATCTGCTGCATTTGCTGCTCCATACTCTGCGAATTCTCAGCACCTGAGCTTGTGCATGTACTAGTAACTGTACTCGAGCTTCGCTGTCCTTGATCTGGTTGAATGATCCTTGGAGCTTCCACTAGTTGCTCACTCTGATCATCTGCTGGCAAATCTCTGGACCTCCTGAATGCCTTGTCCTCCATGAACTTGACATCACGCCTAACTATAGTCCTCCTGGTCCCTGGAATAAATATCCAATATGCCTTTGAGATTTCACTGTACCCCACAAAGTACCCCTTCTCTGCAGTTTGATCTAACTTGGAACGTGTCGCACCTGGAATGTGACAATACGCCAAACTCCCAAATATCCTGAAGTGGCTGACATCTGGCTTCTTCCCTGAGAACGCCTCCTCTGGTGTCATCTTGCCTAATACCTTATGTGGAACCCTGTTTTGTATGTACACTGCTGTACTGCATGCCTCTGCCCATCAGTAACGTGGCATATCCTGGTCATCTGACATAGCCCTTACGCCCTCGATATAGGCCAGATTCTTCCTCAGCAACCCGATACGTGGGTTGTAAGGAACAGTCCACTCTCTCTTGATTCCTTCCACAGTGAGAACTCACGGAACTCTTTCCCTTTGTACTCGCCTCCATTGTCTGACCGAAGAACCTTTATCTTCCTCCCTGTCGAATTCTCCACAAGAGCTTTGAACTTTTGGAAGCGACTGAAAACCTCATCCTTGGTCTTCAAGAAGTATATCCAGGTCTTCTTGGAGAAATCATCAATAAAAGTAACAAAGTACTCATATCCTCTGAGAGACTTCGTCGACATTGGTCCACATATGTCTGAATGTACTAGATCAAGAACACCCTTGGATCTAGTGTCACTCCTTGGAAAAGTTGCTTTCGCAAACTTCCCCAACACACATCCCTTACATACATCATCATCGTCAACAAACCACCTCGGGAACACACATCCAGCATCTCCTGCGAAGCAATTTAAGTGCTCCATGATGTATATGGCCCATCCTCCTATGCCATAGCTCTCCTTGATCTCTAAAATTACTGCTGCTCATCAGTGCCTTATGAGTATCAAACTGCAACCTGTAAAGCCGGCCGCTCCTAACTCCAATAGTTATGGGTGATTTCCAATCCTTGTGCTTAATTAACACACTTGCCCCTCTAAAGAGTACATTGTAACCTTTATCCTGAAGGACAGATATGGAAATCAAATTCATACCTAAGCCTGGCACATGCAACACATCATGAATGGGAATCCGCTTACCATTCTGCCTCTGAAATAGAACAGTCCCTTTCCCAATTGGATTGAGCTTGGACATGTTCCCCATAGAAATATGCATTCTGATGTCCTCCTCCTTATAGCTGGAGAAGTACTCTCTAACTCCTGTCATATGAAATGACGCCCCACTATCTATATACCAAACACCCTGTGAGGTTGAGCTAGCCATACAAGCTATGAGAGCGAACTCATCCTCCATTCTACTAGAGAGCTCATCTGCACTTGCTGAAGCTGCTGTCTACTTCTTGCCTTTCTTCCTTTGCGAGCAATCGCTGACATAGTGGCCAAACTCGTGACAGCCATAACACTTGACTTTAGATAAGTCCTTCTTCTTCTTCTCACCTTGTGGATTTGATCCTTTACTAGACCCCTTCTTTGCTTTCCCTTTTCCTGCAAGGGCAACGTTCTCCTGTTTTGCCTCACTTTGCTGACTCTTGCTACTGGTCCTACTGACAAGACTTAGTCTAAGCTCCTCTTGAGTGAAGTCACTCCAAAGTCGATCCCAACTTGGCAAGGTGTCTCGTGCATTAATAACTTGAACAAAGACATCCCACTGCTTAGTAAACCCATTTAGGGCTATCCGCACTAGCTCGTCATCCCCTAGATTATCTCCAACAGCAGCCAACTCATCCTTGACAAGTCTGAGTCTGGTGAGGTAACTTGTCACGTCCTCTCCCTTGTTCATCCGAGTAGTCCTCAACTTTTCTCTGAGAATCAGCTTCCGGTTAGTGGTAGCATTCTGGTACAGATTCAGAATGGCATCCCACATCTTCTTCGCTGTATCTAACTCTGCGACATGTGAAACAATATGATCCTTGACACCATCAAGAATCATCCTCCTCGCCTTGGCATCTTCCTTCTTATATGCTAAGAGCTGTGCTGGATCTGTAGGTACAGGTACAACACTGGTCACATATTCCTTGATCCCATTCTCTTCCAGCAACAAAGAAATTACGGCTTTCCGAGACACCAAAATTTGAGGGCTCCATCAATGCGTCACACGATCTCTTAAACCTAGCTGAGAATACATCTCAAAAGATAAAAGAAACAAATAATAATAGTGCGAGAAGTGAGGATCTTTCCTTCGTGTTGGTATATGCGCGCCCTCGGATCGACTCACGATACCATGTAGAAAAATTCTATTCACCGATTCGCGATTATTAATCTCCTATCTAATACATAGATTATTTGACTCGAAAATTAATTCTCGGCAAATATCCGAAAAATAACACAAGCGCAACTTCACCAATAAAACTCCACGAGAAATAGATAAGAAAACATTCACAATAATGAACACAATATTTTTGGACAAATTGTGCGTGGAAAAACCAGAAGGAAAACCCTCTGCGGATGAGGAATTATATATTAAGCCGGCCAAATTAAGGAATACAAAGCGCGCATCTTCTTGTGAGCTCAGGCAATATTCTTCTCAGGAAATTCTTCCCTCTATTTCTCCTGCTGAAATTCCACAGCTGCTATCCCCAACGCTATCACAGCGCCCTTGCTAACACTGCAAGACTATTTGCTCTCACTGCAATTCTACTTGCTATCACTGCAAGTCTACTTGTTGTTGTATTCTCCAATTGCCCATTGATCCCCTTTTATACTTTTCTCATTGGAAAACCAATGGCCATGATTTAATCTCAATCAATGGCTAAGATTAAATAGACTCTAAAAACCCTAACTAATTGGATTCTAGAAGTCTCTAGGAGAATCAATTTATTTAATTACATAATTATCTAGACAACTCAGCCCTTTTCTGGAGGTTTCTAGAAAATAATTAAATAATTAAATGACACTTCTAGACAATGGAGACACCTGTCCAAGCTACATAAATTAACACATACCCTTGCCTGTTTTGCATGCAGTCTTCATTGTTGCAGAGATGAGATCTAAACAAGAAGATTTGAGAGAGTGGAGACTTTAATGCTTAGGGTTGGAGTGTTAACTCTTGAAATGAAAATTCGGCAATAAAGTTTTCAAATCAAATCAAGAGTCATTTCCTTCCACAGGTTGTAATAAAGTTAATGTAGATAACCGTGGACATTGGGATAGGTAGTCTGCAAAGGGAACGACAACTTTTATTGGGGAGTTAGGGTTACACCTAACTAAGCTTAATACACTGCCAAAGTAATTTAAGCCCTTGTCAGTATTCATTTCCCGAGTAACCGTGGTCTTGGGCAGAAAATCACCTATAGATTTATGCAGTAAAGCATCGATGAGACATTGAACTTTAAGCCGAACGCCACAAGTGTAATGAGTTGCCTTCAGTTCTCTACTTGCTTGTTTGTGTCATTAAGTCTTTCCCTCCATACAACTGGCTTAACAGATCTTAGATTAATGCAAGTGGCTCGATAATTGGAGTTGATGATAGGTAAGTAGATTATGTTTTTTAGAATATATATATAAATATAAAATACTGATTCTTCTACGTGAGAGGCGATTGAATTGCTGATAAATTCCAGTGGTTGCTGAAACGTCAAGGAAAAATATGCAAGTTTGACATCACATATAAATCAAACACCCAATTGCGTGTAGTATGCATTCTCTGGAAACGTCCTTTAGCTAATCAGTTGGTGAAGACGGTAATTAAAAACTCAGCAATGATGTTGAACCTAACCGTAGCCACCTCTTCTTCCTGCGCCTGTACATAAAAGGTGAATGTAAATCGATGAAATTGTGTCTTGGGGCAATGGAAATTGACACTTGTAATTTACAGTTAACGAGAGATAAAAACCTTGTAGCAAAACCCTGTACCATTGTTGTCTCCTCCTCTCCCATGGTCGCCGTTCAGCAATCCAGAAGGTAACCAGTCATTGCGTTTAGGGTTCTTTTTATTTATGGTTTGTTCACCCTCAACTTAACTGGCAATGTTTCTGTTCTAGCCGACAAGATTTGTTTCAAAATGGAGTCCAAACATATTTAAATTGAGCATATATCCTCCTCACGGTTTACATTTGGCATAATATTCGTTTCTAAGTTTTAGCACATTATCAAATGCTGATATTAATGACGTGTAATTCCTCCAATTTTTATGCCGAGAGGCATACCACTACAATGACAATTTTCCGTATACATAAAAACCTGAGAGTAAATCTCAGATGAAATGAAAATCGCCACCGTTGATAATTAATATGGAAAAAAAATAGTCTATATTAAAACTTGCATTAAAACGCTAGATTAAATAATGGGGTAAAAAATGTGATTTCACTATTCATTAAATTTGTGATTGATAAAAAGTAGCCATTTTACTGTTCATTAAATTTATGGGTATGCCAGTCGTCACTGTTACGTGAATATAGCTTGCCGCTCGCACTGTTGTTCTTATCCAAAGCAGTTACACTAAACTTTCACCTACATGCACAACCGTTTTTTCAGTTATAATGGACGTGGAGAAAACATCTGAAAATTCTGGTTCATTTGTAGTGAAAATCATTTCTTTACATAGATGGGATATCATCTTCATGCAAAAGAAACACAGGTATCAGAGTTGCCATTCCCTCGGGCCCCAAATATCATCTTCATGCAATAGAAACACAGGCATTGGAGCGGCAATTCCACAGATTGAAGGCAATCATAAAAAAAGTGGATTGTGAAGACTAAGCAGGAAGCAAAGGCAAAAAAGTTGTTGGGCATTCTGTAGAAGATAACTACGAAAAGTAAGGTTACTCCTTTCAATTGCCACCTCAAACACCTTATGTTCTTTAATTCATGAAAAAAATCTTTATATGCATGCAGCAAAATTTTGAGTATGAAGAGCTAGAAGAACTCATTGTTTGGCAAAATTTTTAAATATTTGGTTAGTTGAAAAGAGGGAGGAGAAGCAATCAATCAAAATTTGTTGTTGTAGAGTGATTTCTGCGTTGTTAAAGTAATACAGCAAAATGAAAAGAATTTTAGTAAGAACAATGTGTCAGTCCCAATTCCCTTGTTACTACACTTGCAACAGTCACTAGGAAATCATAAAAATACAGTTAACCAATGATAGATTTGTTTGGGAATGTAGTTGACTGATTTCAATTAATAAGAATTTACAGGAAATTAGGGAGGATAATCCCTATAAAAAATAAAACACAGAGATACCATGGAGAAACTCGCTTGCTGTTGAAATCTCAAGCAAATGTGAGCAATCCTCTCACTTTAAACTACTCCAATAGCAAATACAAACACTCTATGCCACTTAATTGTGCTTCGACTGCAGGAATGGAAATGGCAACATTCATGACCTCAGCTACAACATTAGTATTCCAAGGATTGACCTTGATAGCACCACTTAAAGAAGGTGAGCATCCAATAAACTCAACCACCAGTAGCATGCTCTTAATTTTTAGGAGCATTTGGACATGGTCTATTCATTATGTTAGTTTATATTGAAATATTTTCATACGTTCAAGTTACCAAAGTTAAAATACAACTTTGATGTTACTTGAGTTTATCACTACAGTTTAAATTCCACATATAGCTTATACATAAAAAAAACTAAAAAATCACTTCAAATGACACAAGAATCAAAATCAGACCTGAAATTAGCAGCTAGCTTCAGAGAGGGTGGTGCTTCAAATATTCTCAAAGTACATTCTGCAAGTAGTCTTCATGAAAAGTTGGGTCCAAAATTAAGGTAGTGTTGAAAGATTCAACATGGAGGACAATCCACACCAATGCATCTCGAGGATATTTCTCCATGCAAATAGTCTAAACATTTCTCTACAATGCTCATGTCTATAAATTCATGCCGATTTGTTTGACTTCTACTAAAGTTTTATGTTCTAAAACAAATCATTTTTATTTAACCTAAACAATACCTCAAAAGGATATATCTCACTGTTTATAAAGAGAATTCTGCTTGAACAATGACCGATTTTAATTTTTTTAACTGGATGAAATTTTAGTGTTATTAAAATAATGAAATAAAAGGAAATCATGAAAGTTGATTATAATTTATATCGAAATATTATCATCTGTTCAAGTTTACAAAGCTAAAATAAACTCACTTTACTATGTTGACAGAGTAAGGGATGTTGTACTGTCTTAGTTTGTAGGTAGGTGGAGTTTCCTTCACATGCTTTGATTAACTCTATATAATTTGTAATGTTGTCATATCTTCGTCACTAAATTCTGAACTTATTTGTAAAACATAATAGTTCTGTTTTTTATTTAAGGCCTTAAGCCTATAGAGTCTGGAAAATACCACGCAAGAAGAAACAATAGCAACAAGTGAAGGCAGAATCCATATTTTGAGGATGGTAAAGCGATTTCTCTCAAGATGAAACTCATTTGAACTTTACAACCATATAATTCTAATCAAGCCTTCAATGAAAGAATAGCATAATCTTTTGATCCAAACTTACAAATGAACTGAAGAAAAGTCAACTGTTCTTTCTGAATAATCTAATTCAACTTGGTTCAAATAAACTATCTTTATTAAATAATCTAATATAATTTTGAACAAAGATAGTGGTAATAGCACTTTCTTTTTTCTTAGTATTCTAAAATCTTGGAGCTTCTTCATATATTACTTTCTTTATTTCTTAGAAAGAAACCTTTCTCATATACCCATTTCCATGATTTCTTTTGTGAATGGTCACTAAGGATTTCCATGAGGTAATTATTGAAGCATGAAGATGAAGGTAATGTCAAGTTTGGAGAGATTATACACATATAAAATATTATAAATTACTATTATTACTATCATTCATCATTGTTTTCCATTCAAAATAAATCCTTTAATTGAAATTTCAAGCTAATAATATAATATATATTATATATCATATATATAATAATATAATATAATATATCTGCAATGGTTTTAGAACAATATTACAACAAAACTCTACTTACATGATAGAGTGAATGGTCCATCTGAAACAGTCTATTGCATCCCACAATTGAATTACCTAATTAGCTACTTGAAAGAGTCATAAAATCCCTAAATGAACTTCATGTCATCAATCCTTTAGGGGGATGTCAAAACTCTCCCTCCAAAGGGACAGCAATAACCAGCAATTCTTTTGTTCTTTCCATGACTTCGAGTTGGAAAACTAATCATCAATTGCATTTATTTGTTGTATCTGAGACAAGGATAAGAAGAAATGCATCTTGAAATACTGAAGTCAAGCCAAACTATCAAGAGCTACTTGAGCTGATAAATTCTCGATTGCTTATCAAAAGTTGTAGCCAAACCCTGAAGCATTCTTAGAGTGTGGTCTCATGGGTCTTCATCACGATGATGCCAAACCAAAGCACTCTCCTTTTCTTCTACTATAGACCCATCAAAAGTCTCAGCATACAATTTCATGATAGGCAATGCAATATCTCTCCAGCCAAAGACATTCAAATCCAAAAATACATTCAAAATGTAAATTTTGCCATTAAATTCAACCAAATAAGCTAATTGTTAAGGATAGCATACAAAGCCATAGGTATTAAGTCAAAGAAAACATTAATTTTTGTGAAACTGGGTTGTGTGGTGAACGTAGGGCCTCAACAGAAAGGATGGAAAGACAAGAGATCAGAGCATGGAAAGAGAGTTGGATACTCTATCTCACCTTGTGCATTTACTTTGTATCCAGCTTCAGCAGTTGCATAAGATCCACGTAAGTTTTATATCATATAATTGTAAGAAAAAATTTAGTTGGACAATAAGAGCAAATCCACTTTATTTATGACAAAGAAATATATTAAATTGTTAACAGGAAAATGAAAAGTAAGATATGCAAATCCCATTATGCCTTATGCAAACAAATCTCCAAATTGAAACAGGAAGACTTCCAAAGTTTTCAATGCTAAGGTATATAAACATAAGCATGGTGTTTGTCAAATGAACTACTAAGTAAATGCTAATCTTCCTTGAATGTGTATGTGGCTTCCATGGTAGGAGAGCAGGACCATTTTGTAATTTTTCCTCCCCTTGATATGTTATAAGAAATAAGCATTGGTTTAGCTTGATAAAGAGTCAGTCTGCATGCCCAGGTTAATTAAATTTTCCTTGTAGAATGTATTCAAGAATATTGATGATCATATACCACTATGCAAATGTATTTCTACACACATCTACACCCTTTATATGTGTTTTAAATTTAATTTCAATAAAAAATTTTTGGAGTTATCATATTCATAAGTAAGCAAAACATAATGTTTGGGTGTATTCATATATTTAAACATATGTAGCAAGATTCAATAAATATATGGCAATTTAGTAACTTTCACTGGAACGTATTAATTGAGCCCTCGAACTATTGTCCTCTGCTTCAATCCGTTCGAAAGGTTTTCTTTCTAGCTTGCCAATTTACTATTTTTGAACATGGATGGAAACATTCAACCCTCCACAGGTGCCCCTTTCCACCCCTAAACCATCAATTGATTGTCAAACACATTGGAACTAATACATCACAGGTAAATTGTCATGAGTAAATCATGGGGGCTAGCTACTAACTATTCAAATTCATTTATTTCAATTGTAATTAAGTTAATTGGAATACAACATCCAAATACTCTTGATGTGTAGTTTGATGCAGCAACTCAGATAATTAAAATTTTCCAAAAGGATAGGAAAAGAAAGAGGACATTTTACACAAAGGGCTGATTGCATTTGGTGAGCTAAGTAAACAGCCAACAAGACTAATTATAAAACCAACATGATTGATCACATAACCCCAAAATTTGTGCACAAGACAACCACCTTTCACATTCAATAATTCATCATATCCTCTGATTCCATTTGCTCTTAAATACCAATCATTTCTTTCATATTTCTTTACTCGTGGATATTTATTATCAATCAATTTCTCTTTGCCCTTCACTGATGAGAGTCTAAATAAGTTTTGTTAGATTTAAGGCTTGAGAAACATGGAAATACCGTTAGCTCTTTCCCAGATTGACATAAATGAGAAAAATCTTAATTAAATGATATTATATTATTAAAATCGTAAGATTATCTCTAAATAAATAAAGTAATATATTAATTAATTTTTATCATACTTAAATTATTATTATAAACATATAACAATAAAATTGTAAAATGGAGTCCTACAATTTGATATATCTCGGCATTACCTATATAGATTATATAATAAGCTAGATAAGCTAGTTATAGCATACATTTAAAATGGGCACAAGGGGAAGAGCTAAACCATTTGTGAATACTAGTTATAAAACTTAGATGTTAGCTGGTTGTATTTCTCCACGTAAAGTGTTGTACAACCAATCAAATATGGCTACTAGTAAATAGAAGCTATAGTAGGTTAAATGCTAGACTCATGCATAGCTAAATGCAATGGGTCCCACGCTGATTTTAATGGTGATGAAAGTGAATATTATTCTATCACTATTCTATGCCTATACCATCATCGTATTAGTCTTATATATAACGAGTTCCCTAAAATGTAATATTTACGGTGAAGGCGTCCTACGCTTAGTATTTGGGAAGCCTTTTTGCGTCAGACGGTCTAGCTTTGTGCACAGGTAATCTCCTGCGATCAAATGCATCTGGACGGTTCAATAGTTTTCCTCAGATGGTACAGAGTTATTGCAGAAATCGGCAAAATATCTGCATTTACTGCGAATGCGAGTTGGTGCATTTACTTTTGTTTGCCGCCTTATGCATTTTGCGTCAAACCCTAAATCACTTTCACGTAGACTCTACTTTTTGATTATTGTGAATAGATTGAAACAGTAAGCAATTTTTGCTTTCGTAGGGTTTCCTGCAAACTCTGCCCATTTTCAAAACCTGAGCTTTATGAGAAGGCCGTGATTGTCAAATAAGTTATTCTCTTGCTGCAAATTGGGCGTATATTCTTCTTGGAGCAATTTGTGACAATTTTGGACAGAAGCGTTGCCTTTATTTTGGACAAATTGGTTTCGGGAATCCTAGCGTGGCACTTTCCTGAGTGGATCTAAATGTTTTTCATTCTGCATTCAGGGGTTCTTCTCTTTGTGGCCTATGGGAGCCCATTGTTAATTTCTCTGGCACTTTTTGGCTGTTATAATGGGTTTGTATTTGGGTAATTGTAGACTGTGTTTACGTTTGTGTGTGTGAAGAGAGGAAGGCAGAATGGCTCATACAAAGCAGACTACACGTAAGTCCACTGGAGGGAAGGATCCCAGGAAGTAGCTTGACATTTATCTTAAAATGGAAGGTCACATCAGTCCCACGGTGCAGATTCGTCGAGAAAAAATACAAACAAGGTGCCTCTTATTTAACCTTTACCATGAAAAAAATACAATTGTATCATGGAAAATATGTGTAAGTGATATTCTTCTAATTGGTAGTTTTACATGCAATTCTGGAAGGTCTATCCCTATTTTGTAGGTGAACTTTTTCTACTTTTCTGTTTTTGGTTTATGGCCCCTGGGAGAGAGTTGAGTACTTGTCCTTTTTATTCTTGTGCTTTCATAGCTCTATTGACCAAATTTGGTCATTTGTGGATGTGAATGTAATTAATTTCTTTTAAGATAATGAAAGCTGTATTGTATTTTCACCCAATTTTAATCACATTCCATCTAGGGGAGGCTTTTATTGTTCAAATTTTGTTTTTCATATTCCTCTTATCTATTTTAATTTTCCAAGTCCCATTTGATGTATTGTTTTAATTTCTAGTGATTTGATCTATTCTACAGATTGATTGATGGTTAATTGATATTTTTAAGGCATACATACCAGTGTCCCTTTGACTTGAGTTGAGACGTGGCTTTTCCCTCCAACATCTACACCACCATCGGTAACTAACTTGGACAGACCAAAATCTGCAACCTTGGCATTCAGATTCTCAACCAGCAATATGTTACTGGAGTTGACATTCTCTGTTTATTATGCTGTAGAATCTGTAGATTGGCAAGCTCATGCAGATAGTTCAATCCCTTGGCAGAACCCAATGCTATTTGTAGCGTCAGTTCATCTGACATTAAAAAAATGTATTTTAACAGTCTTGAAATAATTTGGAGTAGAAAAAAAAACACCGAAAAATGTTGCAATTGTGGCCCTTTCTAAGATGGGTTCCGTTAAAATTTTAAAAATAAAATAAAATAAAAATTATACACAAATTTAGTTTTCATTTTAAAGAGAATAGATGGTTTGTCTTTTGAATTTTACAAAGCTACTAACTTTGTGATTGAATATATTATATAAAGATCATCAAGCGGGGTACTTGTAGACCAGAGGGTAATAGATGAGTTATCATATTGATTGTGAAAGCTGTTGATAGTTGCCAAGTCAGAAATAAGAGGCTTCCCACATTCAAGCATGTGCCATAAGATTTTGAAAAAAAAACCCTAAAGATCCTCACTCAAATGAAGTTTGTGTTAGGAATGAATCTATTCAATCATTTACACTCTTTATTTTATTTGCTCTCTATATTTCTATGCTATGGAAATGCCTTCAATTTCAAAAAAATAGTTTTTGTCTCTTGTTCTATAATTTTTTACCTTTTTTTAAATCCAATTTTTTCAAAACATCTTATACTTTTGGTTTACCAATTTTTTCCCCAAAAGATTTTTGTTGCTATCTCTCAAGGTTTTACATTTTATACTTCTGGATTTTTGATTGTGTATGAGTTTTTTCATCAACGTTTCGGATCATACTCAATGATCCATCATCAGGATGATTGCTAATTAATCTCTCAAGGTTTCAAAAAGGCCATGCTAGCTTTCACAATCCTTTTTCATGCCGAACGCTGCAGATTATCAGACAAGCGATGAACTACAATGAAATGAATTGCAGTGGTTCATCAATTTTTTCCTTTTTCTTGACCTTATTCTGGCCCTTTTTGCAGCTTTCCCAGCTCCTACAAACTCTTCCTCACTACTATTGTCTCACTTTTATGCGATTTTTTCTTTGGTAGGGTTTCCTGCAAACTCTTCCCATTTTTCCTCATCGGCCTCGTTGACATCATGACACAATTTGTGCAGAATCGTGAGGTAAGTCACTTGCCAATGTGGTTTCAAATATTTTTTCTTTGGAATTAGCACACCATCAGATCATTTTCTGTTGTGTTTTATTTCTGCTCAACGCCATTCACAAAAGATCAGGACACAATTCTCAAATTTCCAAACCCTGTTGTTGGGGTTGTGAGTGGAGATGTTATACAAGGGAAGTAAGGAGTAACCATTTCATTTAATGGGAACACTGTGGTATCTGATGGCGGGTCATTTCGGTCTCAGAAGATTCATCCGCAAATGTCTACAGAGGAAGTTCGACCACAAAGTGATAAAATAGAGGAGTTTGGTAATTTTGTCCTTAGGCAAACCAAGCTGACTCTGTACAGGCCCTACAGATCAGATGAAGATGTGTTGACATATATCAGGCTTGGTCACAAGAATAATACATGGCAAAATGGGTTGGGTGCTTTGTTCCAGAACGAGGCCCCTGTAGTCTACATGGGCAAGGAAATTTCATGGAAATTGGAAGAGCTAACAATAAGGGAAGAGGTTCCAGACAGAGTTTATGAGGAGAAGGTGTTTGGGTAATACTGGGTGGGAGTTCAGTTTATAGGAGGCGTTTTAGCAGCTATTTATTTCACTTCCCATGTGAAGGATTCTAGTGGGAGTGTTGCTTTCTTCACAATTTTCATGATCATCTCACATTTTGCAAATGTAGGGTACGCTCCTATCAATGCTAATATGACACCCTTTATTAAGGATTTGGTATTACAGATTATTTTATTGGAAAAATGCTATTGGGGAACACAATGTTTCTTGTGGCCTTGAGGGCGGTGGTCTTGGTGGTGAGGAAATGGAGAAATAAATTTGTAACGCCCTGCTTAGAAAGCCAAGAAGGTTCTGTGGTTCATTGTATCCAAAGAAGTAGACTATCTGGTTGGTAATGGTGACGGTTGGGTGTATTACTTTGTTGGTTTCTCTGATGCTAGGATTGATGTGGAACGATGAAGTGGTTAATGGGCTTTCACCACTCGAGAAGTTTGTGAATGTTGTTTATCAGAGTATATCAGCCCATCACACTCGTGTGAATGTTTGGAACCTTGGGAAATGGAATCCTACGGTCTTGTATGCCTTCCTTCTCATCATGTATGTTACTAACTAAGCACTGTTCAACTTTAGTCTCTTTGTTTAAGCTTTCACCTACTCAATCTCTTTCATTTGTGATACGCTATTTATGTGCTATCGACTTCTCTATCTTGTGCTTTGCATGGAGTCCACTTGTTGTTCTGCAGTCTTCGTGTATGAATTTTATATATAACCTTTAGGAATTTAGAGATTCTTGAGTTTAGTCACAGATTTTGCTTTATAGACTTTTCATATGGAAAGATCTGTTACTCCCAAAGCAGGCTTTGAGGTGCAAATCCTGTGGCTCCTAGGGTTAAGCATCCTTCCTCTCCCCTCACATTGAATTAACACTAATGAGGATTTCAATGTTGTCCTGTAGCCCATGGATATTATTTGTCAATCATATGCCATTTCCCCAGGATGACAGAGTAATAGGCCCATCCCACAACAAAAGGATCTGCAATGATAAGAGACTAAACCTTAAAGCATTTGTGGATGAATAGAAACTGTGTTTGGCTAGAGGCATTCCTAATTTGTGTTATCAGTAGCTCCCTTTTCCTATGAAGTTCAATGGCTAAAATATCCCTTTGAGATATCTTTGAAAAGCCTCCAAACGCTCCATGGGACCATTTTTTCAGTGCAACAAAAGCCAACCTTTGAAATGTCTATGAAAAGTATCTGTCTGACAAGAGTTTGTGACAAAAAAAATCTAGACAAAAAGCAAAGAAAGGTTTTTACACAACAATTCTTCTCCAAACATGAAAGTTTTGAAAAATTGTGCCAAGAATACCATGTATTTTCCCATTTATTTCATGGAAGGGAAAAAAACCCCATTCACCAAGGGGTGCAACTTTCTCCCTGTAATGGTTGTGTCCCAACAAAGGATCCATGATCTCTGCCAAGGTTGCAACCTAGTAGCGATCTGGAGCTTGTAATAGAAAATTAAAAAAAGAACAAAGAGAAAATACATAAACAATCCCTCTCTGCTTAGCACATAGTTTCACCTCTGCAATATTGAAACAACAGAGAAATTAAATAACTGATTAATGTAAACGAATTAGCTCACTCTCCTTGCTTAAGATCTAGTGAAATCCCATCAAATTCCCCTACATCTAGCTGCTCAAATTCCTTCCAGCCTCCCTGCCAGTTACTATCGATGGGTGAATCTTATATGTTATATATTTGTGGCTGTTTTCAATTGTGATATTTTTGTAATACATAGTGTTAGATCCCTATTTGCTTCTTCACGTACAAATTTTTAGAATCGTTAAATGAATTTAATACTTATTTGGTAATTTTCAATTTGTTGTGCATAGTGTTAGATCCCTATTTGCTTCTTCACGTACATATTTTTTAATTTTAAGTGTGCAATGAATTTTATGTTTATTTGGTGGTTTCAAATTTTTCATTTTTGTTTCAGCAAATGCTGTCAATTTCGATATACTTAGATCTACTTTTTGTTTATTGTGAATAGATTGAAACAACAACTCTAAGGAGATTGGTAGTTATACTTGTCTAATTAAACCATTTATTTTTGTTCTATGTTTTTTCTATGGATTTCATAGGGTTCAGACATTGTTTCTAAGATTGTTATATGAGTATATTAGACTGTTCTCTAAAGATCTGAAAACTATATTGATATTTTACTTGATTTTCATGTTCACCTAAATAAATGGTGTTGGCGTGTAAACCAATGTTCAAAGCAGGATACTTAGATGTATTTTGATTAAATTCTTTCTTGATAATTATGCTTCTATCAAAATGATGACAAAAGATTAGGTTTTAGAGCCATGGGTTTTTTGTTTTTGTTTCATTGTGTAAATCAACACAATGGGAATATTTCTGGTTTCGATATATAGATAGGAACTTCTTTCATATAAATGATTGTGTTGTGGTGGTATTAAAATCAATCTTAAACCAGTAGACTTAGATGTTTTCAAATTGCATGCTTTCTTGATGCTCATGCTTCTGCCCAAATGATATAGTTTAGAATAATAGTTATCTTTATGTATGGATATTCTGTTTTAAGCTTCTAAGAGAGGATTTAGTTGTTTATAGGCAAAGATTTACTGATTCTGATTGATTATGTTCAGATGATATAGTTTAGAATAATATTTATCTTTATGTATGGATGTTCTGTTTTAAGCTTTTAAGAGAGGATTTAGTTGTTTACAGGCAAAGATTTACTGATTCTGATTGATTTTAACCTTTAGATGATGATAGTGCAAAATCTATGACTTTATTGTTGTTTTTGATATACAGAAAACTGGACCAACTCTTGACCATAGTCATGTTAACAATCCAGTCAAAGGCAGCTTTGGATGCCTGGACCCAAAATACTATTGCTGGCAGCAACTCACTAAGTAATCCTTCACTTCCATGAGAACAGGAAAGTATTTCTAAATGGTATTTTTGCATCATTGGAGAAAGAAAATGCTAGAGCAGATCATAGATTCTCATTTGAAGGTAAAATTAATATTGAATCCAAATCCACCAAAGCATAAAGGAACATCATAGACAAGGGGCGTGAAGTGTTTGTCAAAATTCCTTTAAATATTGTGATCTCATGGAATGCCATCATTGCAAGCTGTCCACAAAAGGCATTTTTTTAAAAAGGCTTCAAAAACATTCATTGAAATGCAATCGACAGTGTACAATACATTGGGAATTCAAGAAGCACGGTTCACTCACTTTTTTCAATTGAATTACAAAATATTATGGACTTATTTCTACTTACGGCTCTAAATCAGTTTTTCCACTTTTTAATAAACTAAATTAACACAAAGTTCACTATACTCTCTTTGGCATACCCATAGTTTCTGTATATATATTTATAGACTATCCTTTATTAATTTTATTCTCGGTATTCCATTATGGAATGTGCCATTCAAAATGTGGATGGATTCTTGGATTGTCATTTATGCCTATCAATTGGTTTTCCTATTTTCAAATAAACAATGTTTACAACCAAATTCTCTATATGTTCTCTTCGGCGTACCAATTGCACCCCAAGGTGCGATTGCTAGTTTATAAAGAACTTGTTTCAAAATGGAATGTTTTAAAAGTCCCCATGTTTCCCTTAAGGAAATCAGTCTTAGTATAAATCATTTTATTTAATGTTCTTTTAAACATTTAAGTAATCCTACCCCCCTTGAAAAGAGGAGAGATATATTGAATTTTCCATAAAAAGAGATAAAAAGGGGTTGCAATAAGTTTCAATAATACTCCTTAATGAAAAGTGAGGGGAATATATTCCCACACTCTTAGGAAAATGGACCTAATAGTTTTAAATAAGAATATAGGTAAAGAAAGAGGCTCACTTAATATTAGGGAGTTTCTTTTTATTGGAAAATAATAATAGGTAATATGTAGAAGAATTTAATGTATATTTATTTGGATGAGCTATTTCTCATTCTTATAATTATTAAATTTACTTTTCGAATATATATTTATATATATAATTATTTAATTATATTTAGTTAAGAGTAAGTAAATAATAAATAAATATTAAAATTTTATAATTAGAATAAATTATAAATATTTATGTGTTTGAAATTTGAATTTGATGCTAATGTAAATTCTATAAACTTTGTATTTGTCAATCTTGTATTGGTGTGTGATGGTCTCCACCCTCACCCACTTGTTTAAATATCCAATCCCCACCATCGAGATTTGTGTTGATGATGTCACTGAGTGGGTACTATCATTCAGTGCATGTAGCTAATTAACAAGCGTAACACATTATAACATATAACGAGTGGTTAATGTCTTCTTTTCAAAAACAAAATTGGTAGTTGTGTTTTTTTCCCTAGTGTAAGTTATGGGCATGACATAGTCCATTATTTATAATAATGATATATAGTTAATATGTGAGTCAATAATATTAATGAGGCTAGATCAAGGTTAATAATAATATTATTTATTTGGTTAATGCAAGTGATATTAACAATGAAAAACTGAGGCTAAAATAAACAAGTATAATTATGTGCATCCAAGATCCATAGAAAGTAAATATCGACTTGTTCTTAATCTAGGGTTCTTGTCGGCTTAAAATTAAATAATAATATTGATGTCATTGTAGATTAGTACTGCTAATAACAAAATGATGATTGTAGATAGTTTATAGTGCTCTAATATTAGTATCTTTAGGAACATGTATTTTCACAAGTAAAGTATATCATTAATTAATAAGGTATCTCTTCATTGAGTATTTTGTTCATAAATAATCATAAAAATATAATGATAACACTAATATCATGTTTGGTGTTACACCTCATAGGAACGTCGTGTTAATTAGTTTAATGGTTGTGTAAAAAGAAAAGAAAATAAAAGAAAAAAATATTGGGTTTTCTAGCAAAAAATTTGGGCATGACATACTTAGAATAAAAAATCTATATGGGTTAATGGTTTATGATTCATATCTTAGGGTTTAGGTCATTAGGTTAAGGGTTTAGGATTTCTAAGGTTCATGAGATGCTTAGAATAACAAATTTATATGGGTTTAGGGTTCATATCCTAGGCTTTAGGTCCTCGGGTTGAGGTTTTAGGATTTCTAGGGTTCACGAGATGCTTAGAATGACAAATTTATATGGGTTTAGGGTTTAGGGTTCATATCCTAGGCTTTAGGTCCTAGTGTTAAGGGTTTATGATTCATATCCTAGGCTTTAGGTCCCCAGATTAAGGGTTTAGAATTTCTAGGGTTCATGAGATGCTCAACATAACAAATCTATATGGATTAAGGGTTTAGGGTTCATCTCCTAGGCTTTAGGTCCTATGGTTTAGGGTTTAGGGTTTATAGGGTTCACAAGATGCTTAGAATAAAAATTCTATTATGGGTTAAGGATTTGTCCTAGGGTTTAAGGTTTAGGATTTCTAAGGTTGACAAGATACTTAAAATAACAAATCTATATGGGTTAAGGCTTTAGGATTCATATCCTAGGGTTTAGGTCCTTGGGTTAAGAGTTTAGGATTTATAGGGTTCATGAGATGCTTAGAATAACAAATTTATATGGGTTTAGGGTTTATGGTTCATATCCTAGGCTTTAGGTCCTAGGGTTAAGGGTTTAGGATTTTTAGGGTTCAAGAGATGCTTGGAATAACAAATTTATATGGGTTTAGGGTTCATATCCTAGGATTTAGGTCCTAGGGTTAAGGGTTTTGGATTTCTAGGGTTCATGAGATCCTTAGAATAAAAAAATTATATGGGTTTAGGGTTTAGGGTTCATCTCCTAGGCTTTAGATCCTAGGGTTAAGGGTTTAGGATTTTTAGGGTTCATGAGATGGTTAGAATAAAAAATCTATATGGGTTAAGGGTTCAGGATTCATATCCTAGGCTTTAGGTCCTAGGGTTAAGGGTTTAGAATTTCTAGGGTTCATGAGATGTTGATGTAAAGAATCTACCAGAAAAAACATTCCTTCAAGGGTACTTTTGACCCTAAACACAAAATATGAGAAGATCCACAATTCATTTACCAAATTCCCCTTATTTTCATTTGTTTCCACTTTGCTACAAGATTTCAAAACACCATATCAGCATTCCAAATTCACCAACCAATCTTAACACACCTTAAACATCCACATATTGACTGAATCCAACCAAAAAATTTGTTAGAAAACATTGAACCAATCAACATTCACTAATCACACCTCCTTGCATCTATATTCCAAACAAGGAAAAAAGACATCATTCACTCAATCTTGAATCTAATATTTTTTCTATCACTAAATCACTTTTATCATCATCAAAATTTCTAAAACAAAAAAATATCCTATGTGGAAACTCTAAACATTCAATTTGACCAACTTGCATACTCAAGTCACCAATTTGCACCATGTTTCAACATTGTTTCAACCACCCAAACAATAAGTTTTTCTTCCTTAACTTTCCCAACCCTTGAGACAAATTTAAAAACATCACTTAGATAGGTTCAAACCAAAAACAAACACCCATGCCACTGTCTACTCAATTTCATCTTCTTTCTTGCAGTCATGATTAAAACCCTAGAAGTATTGCAAAACAACTAAAAAAGGTATACCATCAAACCCACATTGATTCTCTTTAGGCAGTACACATTTTCATGAACCCATTTTGGCATACAATTACATACTTCAATATCAGAAATACTTGTTTTGAAGAATATATGAGAACCAATAGACTGTCCATTGGTAAATGCACCAAATTAGGTCAAAATTACAAAGAAAGTGTTCTTAAATCACCACCAAAATACCAAATAACTTTAAAAAATATTTTAACAAGTCTCAAAACTTCAGATTCAACCACTTTTAGGGGCTAAAAGGCCCAAAAAATCACTAAACAATAAAACCCTTGATTATAGGCTTAATAAGGCTTAAAAGAGAGGGTTTATTGAAAAATAGTAATGCAAACCTCAGGACAGCCTGCCACTACTCCAAAAATGTTAGTTTGTGACTCCCCAAGCTTAATATACCATCACCAAGCCTGTACACATGTTGTTTCACCATGATCTCACTTCTATGCATCAACTTTTAAGGGAAAACTCAAAATTTCTATTGAAAGTAGCATCAAAACTTTGCACCTTATCTTCCCTTGCATCTGCACACATTCACAAACTAAAAATAAACGTAAGACATACCATTTCACTGATCTAACTAACCTCCATCGGTGGAATGGTGGTTTGAAACTTAAAAGATTCTCAAAACCCCTATTTTAAGGGTTACAAACAATTATAAGAAAGAAGCCTACAAACAACCCTTATATTCACTTAGATCTTCTCAAACTCACTTTATTTGAAGAGCCTCAACCCTAATAAATTCAAAAAAATTGAAAACAAAGATTGATAATGCTGTATAGACCCAAAAATATGGAAAAATCACAAAGGAGACGTTGATTTCAAAAAATAGGGCACTCTTTATTACAAAATTGGTTACAAGACTAAATGACTGTGTTTTCCTTGCCTTCTCCATGCTTTATAGAGATGTTTACATTTTTTTCTTAAGGTAACTACCTTTTCAATTCCAATGACCTATCCTTTCATTTTCCCACAAAATACTCTTCATCTCCCTAATTTTGTGCACTTTTTACATTTGTAAATCATTGACAACAATTGACAACTTTTGTCATAAAAGAGAACTTTTGCAATTAGCCACCTAGAGACCTATTGGAGACTTTAAATACATTAATTATGACCTCACATGACCCTTTGTAATGCTTTTACATTTGAAAATTCAAATTTTACAAAAAATGCTTGTCAACACCATTAGGTGCTCCCGCACCAGATGCTTTGAATAAAAAATCTATATGGGTTAAGGGTTTAGGGTTCATATCCTAGGCTTTAGGTCCTATGGCTTAGGGTTTAGGGTTTATAGGGTTTATGAGATGCTTAGAAGCTTAGAATAATAAATCTAATATGGGTTTAGGTCCTAGGGTTTAGGGTTTAGGATTTCTAGGGTTGACAAGATTCTTATAATAAAAAATCTATATTGGTTAAGGGTTTAGGATTCATATCCTAGGGTTTAGTTCCTAGGTTTAAGGGTTTAGGATTTCTAGGGTTTATGAGATGATTAGAATAAAAAAATTATATTGGTTTAGGGTTCATATCCTATGCTTTAGGTCCTAGGGTTAAGGGTTTAGGATTTCTAGGGTTCACGAGATGCTTAGAATAACAAATTTATATGGTTTTAGGGTTTAGGGTTCATCTCCTAGACTTTAGGTCTTACCTAGGGTTAATGGTTTAGGATACATATCCTAGGCTTTAGGTCCTAGGGTTAAGGGTTTAGGATTTCCATGGTTCATGAGATGCTTAGAATAACAAATTTATATGGGTTTAGGGTTTAGGGTTCATATGCTAGGCTTTAGGTCCTAGGGTTAAGGGTTTAGGATTTCTAGGGTTCATGAGATGCTTAGAATAACAATTTTATATGGGTTTAGGGTTTATCTCCTAGGCTTTAGGTCCTAGGATTAAGGATTCATATACTAAGCTTTAGGTCCTAGGGTTAAGGGTTTAGGATTCATATCCTAGGCTTTAGGTCCTAGGGTTAAGGGTTTAGGATTCCTAGGGTTCATGAGATGCTTAGAATAACAAATCTATATGGGTTAAGGGTTCATATCCTAGGTTATAGGTCCTAGGGTTATTGGTTAAGGGTTTATAGGGTTCACAAGATGCTTAGAATAACAAAGTTATTATGGGTTAAAGGTTTAGGGTTCATCTTTAACTTCCCTTAAGCCATCCTCTTAGAATAAAAAAACTATATGATTTCTAGGATTTTGGTGGTTCACAAGATTTTTAGAATAATAAATCTATATGGGTTAAGGGTTTAGGGTTCATAACCTAGGCTCTAGGTCATAGGGTAAATTATGGTTTAGGATTTATAGGGTTGAAAAGATACTTGAAATAACAAATCTATTATGGGTTAAGGATTCATATCCTAGGATTTAGGTCCTAAGGTTAAGGGTTAAGGGTTTATACGGTTCACAAGATGCTTAGAATAACAAATCTATTATGGCTTAAGGGTTTAGGGTTCATATCTTAACTCTCCTTAAGCCATCCTCTTAGGATAGGTTCTTAAGTCATATCCTCTTACATACCCTTAATCCACCCTTTAAGTTATTCTCTTACCTCCCCTTAAACCATTCTCTTAGGATCCCTTATGCCATATCCTCTTAGGTCCACTTAATCCATCCTCTTGGATTGTAACACCCCACCATGTGAACCCCAAAGGACAAAAAAAATGCCACAATTTTTTTTTTGTAAGAAAAAATTGTATAATATGGAAATGTCCAATCTTAACATGAAAAGAAATTATGCACTTGCAAAGTTATCTATGTCCTCTGGAGTACACGAAATAGTCATTATGAACACTAAACTTTTATCTAAATGAAAGCCAAAGAAAAAACATAAGGATACCATATATTCATCCATGATTATTAGAGAGGAAAACAATACAACATTTTATTATGATTCAATTCATAGTTTCATGATACAATTGTGGAGCATATTTCCATAGATACAACACTTCATAGATACAATCGTACATCACAAAGTGCTTCCCTTATAACAATGGGAAGAGTGTATTGAGTACAAGAATGATACAACAAGGAAGTTAAGGTACAAAATGTGGAATAGTCTTCAACCAAGTGAAGCTCTGTAACTCTGCATCCGCATCTACATCGTGAACACATTCTGGGAACCCAATGGGTGCATAGCATGTTCCACCCAACAGTGTGGACCTAAAGGTCCACCCCCTGTGCTAGAAGATGACAAGAAAGGATCCTCATCCAAAAAAAGTCAAACAAATAATACTAACATCAAAAATGACATAAAGCAACATCAGACAAGTACATCAACACTTTGAGAGGCTACCAAACAAAAGAAAGTAAACAGGTGTTGTGGGAGAGTGTCATCGCATGGTCTTACATGGATTATCTAGGAAACCTATCACAAGGTACTGCCTCCATCTGTGGTTATCTAGGCTACCTATCTCAAGGTGCCACTCCATAGGGTGACTCATGTGAGACCACTTACCTTTCATGAGGACAAGGCAATGATCTTACCGACCAGGTCTTCTCACCCCATCCTTAGTCTATGAAAGCACTAACGGTATGGGTGAGGCTCATAATTAATCTTGTTTAATGTTTAACTACCCAAACCCACTATTTTATTAATTATATTATCACTTGTTTAGGAAACTCTTCCATGGGTTACCCTAACAACCCCTTTGTGCGTCGGCCCCCATGAAGATCCACCCTCCCTAATAGATCCAAAACAAGACTCACATTAACAAGGGGTGTACCAAACATAAAATCCACAAACGAATACACATGCGAGGCATGAACCATCTCGCTCATAATCATACCCAAAGAAAAATAATCATAGAACAAGATACACCCATGAGAGTCTAAAATAAGAATACGATCAATAGAACACAATGGTATAATCAAGGAAAAATTCAACACAACTAGGTTTCCCATTGTCTTTGGAACCCTAACAATCTACCTCCCATGATCATCAGAAGAAGATAACTTTAGCATTACAGGGTTCCCAACATTTCCAAACGTGTCAATACACAAATATTACCCCAAAAGTGAAATATAAAAGATGATTACATGATCAATATGGAACCACTAGCATGCATAAAGAATCAATACCAAAAAGTATCCAAAAAACATAAATAACAATCTAACATGTTCAAGATAAACTATAAATTTCCATTCACTTATACGTACACATAATCCAAACCTACTATAGATAATGTAAAGAATTATTAAATGATCGACTATAATTAAATACATTTTGATCATAATATCTTTTAAATGGATAATCCCTAGAATATGGAAACCATTGGATCTTTTCTTAATTTGAAATCCCTACTTATATACTTGATTATCTCAAAATAATTAAATCAAAATATAACCTATACCTTGTTACTTCAAAAATAATAAATTTAATTAAAAAGGTAATATATGCATTTAATAAATTTAATTAAAAATCTACTATTTACATTTGTTGACTCCTCCCTAGCTAATCCTAATTTAATTCCTTGATATGGAAAATTTAATTGCAGTCATAATCTAATAGTAACGAATTTGTAATTAATTTTAACTTTACATAACTTGTAATTAAAACTAATTTTTAATGCACCTACAAATAGATATGATCTAAATGTATTAGGAATTATATCTATTGAGTTGTAAATATATTAGAATAGTAAACATTACTTCAAATTAAATTAAAATTTAAACTATAACCTATAATAAATTTAATTCAAATGTACCATGCTTGCTAACTCCAAAATAACAGGTTTAATTAAAAAGGTAATATATACCTTGATTATCATTAATAAATTTAATCAAAATATCACATTTGCATGGGTTGCCCTTAAACTAGATAAATCTACTTCAAATCCTTCATAGACGATTTATATGCAAACCAAGAATTTTGTAAATAAATCTAAATTTAAATTCACTTGCAATTATCCAAATTTTAAATGTACTTGAAATAATCCCTAATTTAAATGTATTAGAAAATAACCCTAATTTGGAGGTATCTTGAGAATAGATAAAATTTAAAATGTAACTGAAAATAAATCTAATTCTAATGTACTTGCTAAAAAAAAATACAATACTTATTCACGTTATCACATTTCACTCAAAATACAATCATTACATTATTTAAAGAACTTTAGATTTCAAACTGTAAGTTACAACTACAACTTATTTGTAACCCACTGCAAAATTAATTAAAATCACTAAGACAGTTATTTTAGCATATTTTCTAATTACTGTTTTACGCAAACGGGTTACTCTCACTGACTCTCGTTAAAGTGATAAATTATAAGAATCTATTTTTTTAAATACCCACTTACTCAAACGAAAACACAAGTAATTTTACTTATGAAATGTTAATTCTTTATCTATTCCAACAATTTTCCACACAATTAATTAGTAATTATACATAGATATAACTAAATTTTATTAAGAAAGATTTACATCTAAAAGAGACTCATATATATAATTAGTCTTAGAGGTGTATATTAAATTATCCCTAAAAAATAAATTAAATATATTTTAAAAGAGAAGTCTATGTAGTTAGAACATAGATATAACTAAATTTTTTTAAGAAATATTTACATCTAAAAAGACTCATATATATAATTAGTCTTAGAGGTGTATATTAAATTATCCCTAAATTTTTTTTAAAATATATTTTAAAACAAAAGTCTATGTAGTTGGAACATAAATTAATTATTATATATATTTTTTAATTTGAACGATAACATTTATAATATGAGTTTTAAATAAGGAAAATAATACACACCGTATGGTAAATTTCCTTTATCAAACTTAAAAATTATTAACTAAAAGTTTTTTTTTAATTTACTATAGATGCTACTTGTAAGAGTATTCCATCCATTTCAATTAAGTTTTATTTCTATGTTAATTAATTAATTTAATTTTGTTCTTTATGTGTTAATTTTTGAAAACACTAAGCCAAGCTATACCTTACATGATAATTATCTTGAGAAATTGATGACTATACGGTAGGTCTTTAAGTTGATGCCTTAAAGATTGTATTTAAAATAAATCTAAATGGAGGAAACTAATTTCAGCTCTCCAAGAAGCGTGAGCCCTAAACCTAACTATTAGGCCTCTATTCTCCCCTTAAGCTAAATATGAGGAATTTAAAGCCAAACGGGGAAAACACCATAAATCTTCAGCTTATAATTACCCACTAATTTGTCATATGCCTAAAGTGGCCAAAAATGGTGACAGGTAAAAAGGGAGCCCAAAACGGAGGGGAAAATATTTTGACGAAACTAGAATGAAACTAAAAAAAAATTTCCTCAGCATATACCTTCAGCTTATAATTGCTAGAAATCTGCATATGCTTATTATAAGGATATTGGTCAAAAATCTCATTCTAGAAGATAAACAAAAAACAAAAAAAAACTTACCAATAAAAGTGAAAAGGCTCAGGTGAAAGAGGACAAAATATTTTAAGCAGACAAACTTAAATAGGCTGTTCTCAAGGACATTTCCCTTGTTTAATAATCCACAAACCGAGAACATTCTTTTAATAAAGATTTAATGCAGAATATATAGTTATTTAATTAACTAAATAAAGTCAAGGTAGGATTTATGGCTATATCATTTCCCTAGCTTATATAAACTTATAGCTCAGAATCAAAAACTAAATTTAATATTTTATTTTCAAGTGAAGCAACTGCAAAAGATTACCAACAGAAATAGGGATTAATTAGACCTTTAAACTTCCTATTATGTTTCAATGCTATGGCTGAGACAAGTTGACAAGGGAACCAAGAGATTATTTAAATGCCTACAACATTCTATTCTCAAGAAAGCCACTTAAAAAAAAAATGGAGATATGAAAGTAGAGAATACATAGACACAAACTACTTTAACTTGCAAGAAAAATTAAAGGGACTAACTTAAAGAATTGTAGTTGGAGATGGAGTTATGCTTAATTCTATCTGCAACTCTCTCTTTTCAACTTTCTCCTTGGGCTGATGCAAGAAGTTGGGTACACAAAAAACTCAAAAAGTGGAAGTGTTTTTCTATTTTTCTGAATTTGTCACATTTGGATTGAAAATTTGAGGCACTTACACAATGAATCTTAAAAAAAGTCAGTAATATGAAATTTTGAATTTTGAATCTAGTTTCCAAATATGTAAATTATTCAAATACCTAGATTATAGAAATTAAATTTTGATAGGGATTTATAAAAACCATTTTTTAAAAGTCTATTTTTTTGCCATACCAAGCACGTGTACGAACAACACTTTTTGACCCAAATAAAATAATTTTTCTAATTCCTTTTGAGAAAAGAGAGCTAACAACATGAAGATTGATGTGAAATTTTTTTAATAATTTTTTGTTGAATATTTTTTTTTATTGAATTTTTATTGGCCTTAATTGATGTTTTTAAAAATCAATGTGTACAAACATCATAATTGGACCTAAACTAAAAAAAAATTGAATAATTTTTTTTTCCATTATGTAGAGAATTGTCTGAAGTTTGATGCCATATAATTTTTTTTACAAGAAACTTAACCAAAAAAATGTTAAATTAAAAAACAAAAAAATCTCGATATTTCAAGTTTAAGGACTAGTTTGCCTAGAAATTAATTAAAAAACAACAAACATAATTCAATCTTAATAAAAAATATATATTTGGAAAGTAGACATCGTGTTCTCTAATGGGTTTTAATTTTATAGATTGATTTAGAAAAAAAGTCCATCAACCATATTGCCAAATTTGGACATTCTTTTTCAATCTGCCTTAGTTTTTTAGTTGCAAGTTAAAGGCTAAGGCTCAGATTGCCAAGCCTTTCCTGAGCCTAAAACCAAGGCAGCATGTGGGTTGAGAATTTTGAATTTTAAAAATGCATACACGTTTTTAAAAAACGTGTATGCATTACAAAACACATGTGTTCTTTATTTTCTTGATTATTTTTAAAAAAAAACTTTTTAGGAATGAGTACATTTTAAAACAGGTACCCGTTTCTAAAAAGTATTTATTTTTTAAAATAATTAATTTGTATGTTATAAAACATGTATGCATTATATAACGTGTACACATTTTTTAGTGCATACACCTTTTTTTGAAGCTCGGGTACCCGAAGCATAATGCATACGCTTTTTTTTAATAACGTGTAAGCGTTTTCTGTGAGATTTTTTTTTAGGCTAAAACTTCCCCTCTTCGTGTACCCAACTTCTTGCTTTTACCCCCCCTTTGCAGTAAAAATCTCTCTTCCCTTATCTTCCTCTTGCCAAATTTTTTTTTTTTTTCGTGTCTCATTTTTCCCATATCACTCAAATAAATTAAGGCAAAAATCACATAGTTTCTCACTAAATCAAGGAAGACAGGTGGCAAGATCACCCTTTTCCCATTTTACACCTGTCACCTTATATTTACCCTACTTAACACTTGGAGGAATTTAGTAAATTAAGAAATCTACCCCACTAATCTTGATTGCAGGTGGAATCAAGGCTTGGGTACCTGCAACCCTGCATAAAAAACAAGTGTCGAAATAAACAACATATATATATCTACTGCCATACACATCGTGAGAGAGAATTGCACTGTGGCAGGGTGCTCATGGATGAGTGATGCAACACCATTTCTCTCACTCAAACCTCAATCAATCATCATCATAAATATCATGAGACCAGTAATAATCAATTTATGTAACCAAACAATATCGCATAATCAGGTAAAGATGGACATCATGCATCATTATATTATCAACAACATAGAACAATATCATGTGCATCCAAGCAAAACACATAAGTCAAACCGGCAAAACAATCACCAATGTAATCTCAAGTATGCATCAAACATAAACAATATCCACACAGTATCATAAGAGAATAGTATCACGAGAGGCACTACATGCATCCCCTTATGTCATTCTCTTAACTACCCTTAAGCCATCCTCTTAGGACCCCTTCCATTCATTGAACATCCCCTTAAGTAATTTCCTAATTATATTTAATCATTTTTGTTTCAGGTCTCCCACATTGGTGGCCAGTACTTGTGCATTGAACTACTCATTATTATTAATATAGTAGATAATTTTTCCTATGATAGAAATCACTTGAATTTGTAAGGAATTTCTAAGATCCAATTTTCTATTTTTTTTTTATTGTTCTTTTCTTGCATGAAATATCTAGTTAAATGACTCATAAAAAATATAGTTACTTTACTTTCATTAATTATTTTTGCAGGTTGGGCGGGGGCCCTAGCTCGGTTGGCTAAGTAATTCCGTTGTGGCTCTGTTGGTCACGAGTTCTAGTCTCCCCCCGTCCCGTGGTACCGGAGGGCGTGTCGCGCCAGCGCCGCCGGTCACGTTAAAAAGTTTACCAGGCGCACTGCAGTTTATAGGGGGTTGTGCTACCCGATTCTTGCAGTCTAAAAAAAATAAAAATATTTTTGCAGGTTCTCACCAAGTTGATCTACCATGATTGGACCACTGTAAAAAAAAATCATCATATAAATTATGTAAATATCAATCTATGGTCTTGAGATAAATTGGATACACTTTAATTGTATTTATATGCACACATGCATCATCATGTTATAGTTGTAGTAAACATCAATATACATTATATATGTTTGTTTGATTTATGAACTTCAATGAACTTATAAATCACATTTTATATAATTGTTCAATTGCATCTTATACATTTTATACATGTAAAGTATAGATTTTTGTTTAGTGATGAATATTTGCTAGAATTAGAAAATAATTAAAATTACCTACCTTTATTTTATTATGAATATGATATAAACTATAAGGAATGTATTAAATTATCACCTAACCATGTGATTTTATTGAAATTTGAAAGTTAATCATTTTAAGACATCTAAACTTCATTCAACAATGGCATGCAAATATATATGCAATTTGATTCTAGATAAGAATTTATAGTGCATACTTGAAAATGTAGATAAAATATGTATATGTGAGTAGATATAATCATCATAATGAACATAAAAAGTATGTGAGCATATTTAATTGATCAAAGTATATTAAATTCCACATGAAATGCTAGATATATCTAAAGCTAGTCTGGAATTTAAAATATGTATGAATATGTAAAGTAGAAAATAATATTAAAGTCATCTCATATAAATAAACACAAACATGATCATAATGTACATAATGTATGTGAAATGTTCCATGAAATAACATGTGAAATGTATATTTCAAGTGGCACATATATAAATAAAACTATCTATAGTCCATAAAATAAAACTATCTAACAATTAGGATGATCGGTCAAATAAAGTCTCCTCTTTGTTCCATGTGGACTAGGTGGACTTGTATAATGCTATAGAAGAGTACAAGAAACTTGAAATTAGATGAAGTTAAAGAAAATTTGATTTAATTTAACATAATTGATATTCAAATAAAGAAAACAATCTAGGTTATAAAATATTAACTTTCAGATAAAAATGTTTTAAATTGAATATAGTAAATATAGTAAAGTTTAGGACCTCTAATGACATGGCCTCAAGGTCATGACCATGATTAGGAGCCTGCCTACCACCTATAAGGATACTGCTATCATCGTACATAAAATAATCATAGTACATGTAGTGAGTTTTTAAAGCACATGTAAATTTCAAACTTAAATAACTTTTGAAAGCATGGACCAAAGATGGCCCATGCATAAAAGTTGATGATGACTTAGGAGCACTCGCCACACCTTGTGGTTGATCGGTCATGGATATCGCATGACCTCCCTACATAGATACAATATATCATTTCACAAATGTGTACAAATTCAAATTAAATTAGATATAGATATAAATTAAAATATATATTGATTTACCCGACCATAAGGTGTGCCCACTTGTATAGTTGTTGATGTAAAAAAAAAATGATCATATCAAGTAACTATCCTTCGATGATCATGTATCTACACCAAACACTTCTTGAATTAATATTATATTATATATATTTAATGTTATTATTTACATGAATTTTGCACATTTCAAACAAATTAAAATGTGCCTTGAAAGATGTACATACTTGTGTAGGATGATTGTTAGAATATAGTAAATCCAAAAATGATTCCACCACAGATATAAGTGGATCTAAAGTGGATGCCTAAGTGTGCCCATAGACTCCTCCATGCTCTTTATTGCCCACTTCAACTGCCATGTGGGTAGTCTGATGAATGAGATCTCCTGAGAGAGAAATCAATGCTCCTAATGTCAACAATATCGTCTGCTACTGATATGGTGTAGGAATACTAGGATATAGAGGATAAAAAATTGATGGAATCAAAGAACATCACTAAGGATCAACACATGATCCTAATCTATTTTGGGGCATGCCATGCCTATCTCCTTGAAATGACCTCATATCAAAATAGTTGGGTTTCTTACCCAACTCAAACTCAACCCATAATTTTCTCTAAAAATAAAGGGGCACCTCACAATTGGCATGTGAGGGAGTATCAAAGACCATCCACCATTTGTCCCAAAAATGTTCAACTATCTATGGGTTCCTACACTGTTTAATTGAAATTCTTTTTTTATTGGGTGGAATTGGTTGGTTTGTATGGGGGTTAATGAAATATTGGAAAATGGTTTGTTTGCTAATATGAAGGTCCTAGATTTCTTTATAAGACAACCCATTTGCATAAAATTATCTTGTCTCTTCTCTCCAATGATGGAAACTATCTAAGTTCACATCGATGGATCAAACAGAGTTGAAAAAAATTTGCATGATCAAAGATGCAACTCGTGCTAGATGGGGGGGAAGGTTAGGCTCATTTTTTATAAAATTTATATTTTCTTGAATGAAATTTAGGTTTGCATTTATGTTCTCTTGTAATTGATTTTGATCAATTGCAGGATATGGGGGGTTAGGAAGTGGAGAGGGTGGAGGTATGGGGTTTTGTGGTGGTGGAATATGATGTGGAGGTGGTGAATGTAAGGGGCTTTCAGGCTGGTCAGTATGTATGAAATCCTTTATAGTAAACTCATCGACTACAAGTAAATTTTGCTGCATGATGAAAGGGAAAATGCATGTTAAACAATTAAAAAATATATATCAACAAACTAATTAAATAATGTACACAATTTGAACTAAAAAACACATTGAACATGCACAAATTCAAAATACATGTAAATTGAAGACATATTCAATTTAAAACATTAAAAAATGCACAACATGAAAATTTAGACTAATTTATGTCATAGAAGATACAAAAAATTCAAGCCTCCCCTACAAAATGTACATTAAATTATACAATTAAAGTCATGTACCCTTGATACATTCAACAACCACTAAAATAATAAAAACATATGAATCCCAACTTCCCTTCTTGAGATAATACTATTAATATCCCCCCTTCATCCCATATTTTCTCTAAGCACTTTCAAAAGGTCATGGAAAAAAATTAAAACACACATTTTTCTATCACATTTATATGAATCCAAAGAGTTAGAACTGGAACCTAGATATCAAAGGTTATTTACCATACATAATTTGATAAGTTGTTCAAGAATTATGTGACACATATTTAAGAACTATGATAATTATTAATTATACCTACTTAAGTATAGGTCCTAAGAGGGGTTTAATTTATGGAACTACGTTGAAAGAGGAAATATTTTAGAAAGAATATTAGAGGAGAAATATGGATATTTAAAACAAGATATGTTGATGAGATTTAGGTGCAAATAGAAGATATGGAAATTAAGTTCAATCTATAATAAGATATAGAGAGCTTGTTACTATTTAAGGTTTATTACTAGAAATATGTACAAGACCTATAGCTAGATTAAATTCAAATTAAATAAATAATATTAAAAAGTGTTCTCTACATGTACATGATCTAGTTTTACTAACTAAATTATTGTGACTTTAAAACTAGAGTTTAGATTTGAAATTTCTAGTTGGATAATCCCTAATTGGAGGCCTTTGACCAAGTAACTACATGGAAGATTCTAATAAACCTTAAAATCTAAAAAGGTACGAAATACAAAGGATCAAGTAGTCAATATAATACTTCTTGATATCCTTGAGTTTGTACTTCAAAGTTTCTAGTTTTCGTATTAGTGTATGTACACTTGGTGGTTATGGAGACCAGAGTGGTATTAGGAGAATGTGAAAATAGTGAATGTACACATATTAGTTTTCTGATGTAAGAGCTAAAGAAATGGTTATGAATATATTGGACACAAATTATTCAATAAGAATTTATCATGGGATGAGATGGAAGTCCATAGTACATTGATATATGAGTAGATGTTATGGCAACATAGTGATTATAAAAGTGGTAGGATCTCAGGTGTGGGAACAATACTAGAAAGAATGAAAGCACTAGCAGTATTCATAAGGTTCAAGGAATGTAACCACATGGGCTAGGCCATGTATCAAGGGAGTAAATTTAATGGAAAAGGTGGTAGTATCCATGAAAGTGGTATAACTTCAAGGTTGGAATATGAGGATGGGTTACAAATGATTCATTAATTTGATCTAAGACATTATAGAATTTATTCATGATTAAGACATCCCATTAATGCCTTATAAAAATGATTTGATTTAACTAATTATGGGATGAATTAAATATCAATTTAGGGTTTAGGGTTTTAGGTTTAGGTTTTGTGGTTTATGGTTTTAGGTTTAGTTTTTTTTGGTTTAAGGTTTAGATTTTAGGGTTTAGGGTTTTAGGTTTAGGTTTTAGGGTTTAGGTCCTAGGGTTAAGGGTTAAGCATTTTAGTTTTTAGGTCTAAGTTTTTTAGAACCTATGGCTTAGGGTTTTGATTTCAAAGTCTAGGTTTTGTGTGGTTTAGGGTTTTAGTTAAATTAGGTATAGAATTTATGGTTTTTTGTTTGCATCGATGATTTTGTTTGCAAGCATAATTTAATAATGATAAATTAAACATGATAGTTACAAATAAAATAATTAAACCCTAAACTACAATTAAAAGCAAAAAATGCAAGATATAAAGACAAAAAAATGCAGAATTTAACCAACCTGGAGGTTGCTGAGGTCACTTTTGTCAAGGGGAGGAGGTGGCAGCTAAAAATTAGGTGATTTAGGTCCTTAGTAACACATACACATTGTCCTCTATTGCTCTTACTTGCAACCAAATTTGCAAGGAGAAAATGAAAATGATAGTTGTTTATTTAAAAATTTAAATACCTTTTAGAAACACATACACATTATAAAAAAAAAACACGTTATATAATGCATACCCATTATATAACACATACTTGTTATAACACGTACACATTTCTTAGTGTGTACCCGAAGCATAACGCTTACACATTTTTTTTCTTTAAGCTTGGGTACTCATTTCTAAGTAGGTACATGTTTCTTACGGGATTTTTTTTTGGCCAAAACTTCCCCTCTTCGTGGACCCAACTTCTTTCTTTTACCCATATATTCTAGTACCTGCTGCCTCTAGTTTTTGAATGTGGATGATGTATATACTTTTCAAGCTAAAACCTAAAAACTCCTAAAGAACACTATTTTGACCCACAACTATATTTTGATTAGTAACACTCTTATGTTGAGATTACAAAAACCCACTTGCACTCATATAGAAAGTAATCACTATACCTAAATGGATCTTGACAACACTTACACACCACTAAAGGAACCACATTATGCCATTTTTACTTGATAGTTTAACACAACAAAAGACGTTGAATATAAGTTTTAACACATAAATATGCATTTATCCTTGAATAATGAAAGAAAGAAAAATATGGTAAATGCCATTTATCACATAAATATGCATTTTTAATTGATAGTGAAACACAACAAATGATGGTGATGTCCTAGTTGAAGTCCCTTAAGGGTATCCTTTATTTGCTACACATATTGGGCCAAAGTATTTGTGAAGTTGAAGGGTGGTTATTGATTGATAATTGGATATGAGAGGTTGTGAGGATGATATGTGTTGGTATTGATAAGAGGGAGAAATGGGATTGGAAGATTGGAGGTGTTGATGGGTATATGAGATGGGACTAGAAGTTTGGAAATGATATGATGGGTTAAATGGGATAGGTGTTGAGATATGAGGAGACACGATATAATGTTGAATAGCATAATGATATAATGGTTGGGAATCTTGGGAGGCCATAATTTGATTTCATGCATGGGACCATGTGATAGGCATCCAAGAGAGAGAGACCTATGAATGATGAAATGGAATGAGGATGATTAAGGATGATTCGGTAGACCTTGGATTTGAGATGATGGATGTAAAGGGGATAATTATAGAATGGATGGAAAAGGGATAATGAAAAAATGGATGGAAAAGTGGATAATGATGAAAAGGGAGATACAAGACCAATATTGTCTCAAGCTAAACTAGATCATTGATTGATGATAATAGGGTTTTCTTATAGACTAGAATTTTATAATTGTCTAGGCAAGGCTTGGAGTTTCTCACTCAAGCTTAGAGAATCACTTGACTAAGGCTTGGATAGAGGATGATTTTTCTTACCTAAGCTTGGATAATCACTTATAAAAGGCTTGAATATGCATACTTAGGCTTGGATAATCACCTAAGCAAGGATTTGATGCCAGGGATTTTTGTAACAAGTATTTGATGATGGTTGCGATTACTAGCTTATAATAATAGATGAAAATGCTAAGATGAGGGAAATATGATATATTTTGGATGTATATGATGGAAATGGTTGATGTTTTAGGTGAAGTTATGGTTGAGGAAGGGTATACCAAGTCTTCTCTAGGGATACAAAGTTCAAGTTTGAAAATTGAGGTCTCAAGATGGTCAAATGGTGAAATCATAAATATGCATATAACCTACCCAATATTCACTATTTATGTGTAAAAATGTAGCAACCAAAAAAGAGAAAATTTAAGTATAAGAGGGGAAGTAAGTCCTTCCTATGCCATATGAAATTTGGAACCAAAACATAAGTAAAGTTGAAATATAGAAACGAAAGGTCTAACTATCAACTACAATACATTAATATCAATAAAATGACTTTACAAATTAATTCACTGAACCATCCAGGTCTACTCTACTCTTTATTGTGTCAAGTATTGCCTCATGGTTAGACTCACACACCTTCCACAAGGTCGTGTTCAAAGATATACCCAATATTGTATCAAATTAACAATGGATGCCATGAAAAGGTTTGAGTAATGAAGAATAGATTTTGATGCATGTCAAAGTCCTAAAACAACCAAACATTAACACTCTTATGTGGGTACCTTCAAAGCCATGTTCTAGTAACAACCATTGAGCCTATAGGGTATTCAATATTTTCTCCATTTGTAACTAGGGCCTCCAATTTATGTTTACATAATGTCATAAGTAATAATTTGTTCCCTCTTCATTGAATTCATCTATAGGGTAAGTACACCAAGATGGTTCCCAAAAAGGAGGCTTAAGTGGCCACTTTTTTTCTAAAATCAAGAAATATTGACCTTGGACATGAAATTGAGGATAGTTACACTCAAAATTTGGAGATGGAACAAAAGCAAGGATCAAAGTGCTCCAAGTCTACATTCTAAACTACTAATCTATTTTGAAAATGGTTGAGATTAAGGGGCTCAAAAGAGGGACATACACAAATTGGTGCTATTTTTGTCAGAAAACATAACATAGCAACTCTTGTATGACCTAAGCATGGTGAAATTTTTTGTAGTATTTTTAAAATTGCAATGGTCAAAAGTTAGCTAATAGTATCTAGTTGATGCACAATTTTTCTGATAAATTTTTAATGAATATTTGATTTTTTACTAATTTTCTAAGTGGGCACTTCTTGAAAAGCAGAATTTTGGCCGTGGTCCCCCTAAAATTTTTTGAAGGTAATTGATTTTTAAATTTTTTTTTTTAAAAAAAATGTAGAATAGAGTCTAGTTTCTAAAAATGTAATTTATTTGAAATTTAGATGAACA
>VDFB02058242.1:287060167-287214307 GCA_007258455.2 Sequoia sempervirens | reverse complement strand
CAAGCAGGCTCCCAGGGCGTGGTATGAGCGCATTGATAGATACTTGCAGGGAATGGGCTTCGTGAAGAGTGAAGCGGATGCTAACCTCTACTACTTGGTGGTTGGGGGTGAGGTTCTCATTCTTGTTCTTTATGTGGATGACTTGTTTTTAACAGGTTCACTAGGGCTCATAGAGGAAAGCAAGAGGGACCTCACAGCAGAGTTCGAGATGAAGGATTTGGGGCTTATGCACTACTTTCTAGGCATGGAGGTATGGCAGACAGATGGAGAGATTTTCCTTGGACAAGGGAAATACTGCATCGAAATCTTGAGGAGGTTCGAGATGGAGGATTGCAGAGCCAGGTCTACTCCTATGATCACGAATTGGAAGAAGGTAAGAACATCAAAGAGGAGGTCTGGGCCCACCTCTGGCAGTTGATTGGAGTCTTTCATGTATTTGGTCAGCACCAGGCCAGATATATCCTTTGCAGTAAACTCTCTTAGTAAGTTCATGGTTGAGCCAAAGAGAGTGCATTGGACAATGACAAAGCATGTGTTGTGGTATTTGTGTGGTACAATCGAGTATGGAATCAGATATGCTCGAGGTGATGAGTGCTCGAGGAGTTGTTACTATAGGCTATCTGCAGCCGATTAGGTGATTACAATGAGCGGGAAAAGCCTTGGTGTTGCTTTAGCTTGGGATCAGGAGTTGTCTCTTGGTACAGCAGGAAGCAGAAGTCTGTGGCTTTGAGTTCTGCAGAGGCAGAATACATAGCAGCTAGCATGGCGACGTGTGAGGCGATATGGCTTCGGAAGTTGCTGGTGGCCTTGTTTGGTCAGAGGGTTGAGACTACGGTGATACACTGCGACAATCAGAGTTGCATCAAGTTGACTGAGAATCCGGTGTTTCATGATAGGTCTAAGCATATAGATATCAGATATCATTTCATCAGAGATTGTGTACAGCGCGGGATTGTTCAGCTACAGTATATACCTACAGATCAGCAGGTAGCAGACATTTTGACCAAGGCATTGGGGAAGGCGAAATTCATCTTCTTCGAGATAAGTTGGGTGTCATGCAGAACACCTTCCTCGCTAAGAGGGAGTGTTAATTTATGTAGCTTGGACAAGTGTCTCCATTGTCTAGAAGTGTCATTTAATTATTTAATTATTTTCTAGAAACCTCCAGAAAAGGGCTGAGTTGTCTAGATAATTATGTAATTAAATAAATTGATTCTCCTAGAGACTTCTAGAATCCAGTTAGTTAGGGTTTTTAGAGTCTATTTAATCTTAGCCATTGATTGAGATTAAATCATGGCCATTGGTTTTCCAATGAGAAAAGTATAAAAGGGGATCAATGGGCAATTGGAGAATACAACAACAAGTAGACTTGCAGTGATAGCAAGTAGATTTGCAGTGAGAGCAAATAGTCTTGCAGTGTTAGCAAGGGCGCAGTGATAGCGTTGGGGATAGCAGCTGTGGAATTTCAGCAGAGAAATTGAGGGAAGAATTTCCGGAGAAGAATATTGCCGGAGCTCTGCCAGTAAGAGGCAAGCAGTTTGTATTCCTTAATTTGCTGAAGTTTAATATAATTCCTCATCTGCAGTAGTGGTTTTCCTTCGGGGTTTTTCCACGGACAATTTGTCCAAAAATATTGTGTTCATTATTGTGAATGTTTTCTTATCTATTTCTGTGAGTTTTATTGGTGAAGTTGCAGTTGTGTTATTTTTTGATATTTGCTGAGAATTAATTTTCAGAGTCAAATAATCTATGTATTAGATAGGAGATTAATAATCAGTAACTGCAATAGAATTTTCACAGTATGGAGACGAGACTCGATGCCAGAAAATGGAGGTATACTGCCAGTTGTCTTAAGCATTCTATCTCATTGAGCAACATGGGTAAACCAATGATGGCAGCGGTTGATAGATGATGTGGAGATTATGGTAAGATAGAGCAGATAACGTAGGGTGGCTAGGACATGAAGGAAGAATCCTTAAGGTAGTTTGACAGCCATTTTCCTCATATTTAGACTAACTGAGATAACGTATTGGCATAATGGTTTAGTTCAATAAGTAAGCCTTGCAAATTACTGATTTGCTTGTTTGTTTCATTTATTATTACTATTTTTTTTCCTTTAGGTTCATGATGGCATGACTTCCAATGTAGTGATGTTTCCACAGCACACACAGCTGTTTCCTGCTGGAGTTGGTTTCCATTGAATGTATTTGAGAAGCCTCATCTAAAAAAAATGGATATGTTTATTTGTTGGTTTCCAGTGAAAGGTGCCAACCAAACTTGTTCTTTATGTTTATTTGTTTTATTGTATGCTTTAGATTCAGTCTTACATTGAAAGAAGTTTAAGCATGAGGGTGAACGGAAATATAATGCAGGGTTTTTATAAACGGGTCGGATTTTTCTTTCCAAACACAAAAATATACAGCTACATAAACAAAGCAATGAAACTCCCTATTTCAGATTCGAATAACTTAAATTACATTTTCATATCAGTAGATAAAGATTTTCAAATAACACCAGTGATACAAACATTTTATTTCTAAAGAAAAGAAAATAGTTTACTGGCATCTAGAACAGGTTCCCTAATTTACTTTAACCAGAATATAGCATAAGATCTGATTTTTCTTTGCACACCTTCACATTCACAATGCTTCAACCATCCTTCTCTACGACTCAAATGAACACAATATTGGATGGTTCATTAAAAGGGATTTTGTTTTAATATGCATTAACCTTCAAGTGAACAGAACCACAAACAAAACAATGCCATTTAAGAACAAAGGGGGTTTGACCTTCTCATTCTTCTTGCCACAAAATACTAACTATTAATATCACAAATGACACATAAAAATGAGACAACCATAGGCCAACAATTAAGACTTGCTCCTTCCATTTCTTCATTGAACAATATGAACCTCATCATTTTAAAAATTACAATATTATGCGATATTAGAGAAAGGAAAAGACTTACACACCTATGAACAAGGTCTGCTCTCCACCATACCGTAATGGCATCATGGAGCCTCATGGGCTCTAACCATACCCCCGTGCAAGGAATTAGTTTAGCTCCATGATGATATATGGAGTCTTTTCTCAATTTTACAAAGAATAAAACTAACATAGCATAATTCCCATGCATCTAGGTTCTCTACTTTCTATCTTTAACCATGATCCATACAATATGTTACTATCTTACAACCAAAACCAAGGGTGGAAGAAAATAGGAAGAATTTATCTCATTTCTTTTAGGTGAAGAGATTGAGCTCCTTTATCCATCTCTCCTCTCCAAGCCAAGTCATCTTGATCACTATCTTTCCAAGAGGTGGACTTCTCTCCTCTTCACATTCTTTTTGCCATCTCCACTAAAATTCTCCAAGAGGAGAAGTGGGTAACACCCTACTCCTTCCTACTCTCCAAAAGATAAAAAAGCTTCAACTTGCAACTCTTGGATGGGGATGTGTGGAGTGTCCTTTTCTCCATAAATGAGGGTCTTTTCCCTTATTAAAGAAGAAACATACACTTAGACAATCACTCAATCCTTTCACCCCCATCCTCTCCTCAAAATTCGTCACTCTCCATAATGAGGACTTTTTAAAAGTCAAATCATGTCCTTAGGGCCCTATTGCATGTCCACTTGACCCCTACCACTATAGTATAGACCCTAAGGGGTTTATTTTTGCATCCCAATCAAAGAAATTAACCAACAACCCTTTTTAAAGACCCACTTAAAAATCCATCCGAGTTTCACACTTGGATAAGGGTTACTAATTCCTAGCCCCTCTTACTCCTATAAAATACATAATCAATTATCCCTTAATATCAACCCTCGTCACCTTTATTTACCAACATATTAACTTTATCTATTTCTAAGCCCCATATAGATTTTTTATTCTAAGTATCTTGTCAACCCTAGAAATCCTAAACCCTAAACCATGGGCCTAAACACTTAACCCATATTAGATTAGTTATTCTAAGCTTCTAAGCATCTCGTGAACCCAATAAACCCTAAATCCTAAACCATAGGACCTAAAGCCTAGGATACGAACCCTTAACCCATATTAGATTTGTTATTCTAAGCATCTTGTCAACCCTAAACCCCATGACCTAGAGAATGACTTAAGGGTACCTACTTGAAGATATCGATTAAGGGGTCCTAAGAGGTTGGGTTAAGGGGTGTTAAGAGAGTGACTTAAGGGGATGCAAGAGGATGTATTAAGGGTAGATAAGAGGATATGGCTTAAGGGGTCCTAAGAGGATGGCTTAATGGGAGTTAAGAGAGTGACTTAAGGGGATGCAGGTGGATGGATTAAGCGTAGATAAGAGGATGGATGAAGGGCTCCTAAGAGAATGGCTTAAGGGGATATGGAATCAATTATAAACTTTTTTATAAAATGACAATGAATTATTTAGTTATATATTTTGGCTATCAGTTAAATTTATCTAGAAATATATATAGTTAACTGTATCTAGATTTGAATTCCATTGTAATATACATGCATGTTCTCTCTTTCTGGTAATGTGTCTAGTTTTGGGAGACCTGAAACAAAACAAAAAACAAAAAAACTATAATTAGGAAATGACTAAAGACAAATATATATGTTAAATTCTTAACTATATATAGACCATTAATTAAATATATATACAACTACATACTTATCTTTATTTATTTACTCTGTTGCACCATTTGCATCCTCTCTTTTTTGTAATGCATCTATGATTGTCTCATGATCATCCATTGAAAGTGTCCATAACACTTTATTAGCAGGCCTCCCTTGATATCTAACTAGTTTTATATTGGTTGTCAAAATCAAATGTGAGTAATGTATAAACTTCTTGTTTCTTTCATAGTCGTAAAATGTAGGCAAGCCATTCTTTCTTATTAGATATTTTTGAAGCCAGGTGCCAACAACAACCACAAAACTAGTTGGATACCCAAAGTTTTCATCATCCACTCTAGGATGTACCAACTTATGTTTTCTCTCAACACATCTAGTGAACCAATATTGTCTCCTCTTCATTCACCTTAGGCGCAACAACATACACATGTCCTAAAAAAAAAAATCAATAAAGAGTGGCATATATTTAATTCACATATAAACATGCATACATATAAAATTGAATTCAATTTAATGTACCATTTGGGTATGTGTAGGATCATCATGGAAAAAACAGGCCCTTAAGTGGCAAAAAATTCAGAAAATCAGAGTTAGGCAACTTGATGTAAAAATTTGAATAAGTTATCTATATTATTTAAAAAATATGTAAGAATAGAATCTGTAGCAAATTGAATATATTTTCTAAACTACTAGGTTTTTAAAAAAAAAAAAAAAAATTATTTGGTGAAAATTTAAAATTTCAAAGTAGTAGTACTTAAATTTCAGGAAAAAAATAAGAACTAGATGTCTATCTGACCAACCTAACCACAATAAAATGATAATATTTTTTTATAAGATTTTATATATAAGTAGAGGACTCATGTCTCGATGTGATCCATATTTTTTTGTAATTTTTTTCCAAGTAAATAATTAATTATGAATTTTTTATTAAAATTTTAAAAAAATATAAAAACTCATATGTTTGACCACCTTAACTTGGTCAAAACTTCATGAAATTCAAATTTTTTTAATCCTATAGTATGCAAAACATAGAATGTGATGCATGTTTTAGATTCAAAAAATGTGATACCGTTTGAAAACTATAGATGTTTTTCAATTAGCATATCAATCAGAACTTTAGTCGTAATTCAAATAGAAAATGAATAATTATTATTTATTAAATTCAAAGTAAAGCATAATTTATATTGGTGGAAAGTTGAGAATCTCCTTTAAAAACCCTTTCTATTTCATCAATTTTGGGTAAAAAAAAGTTCTCAGCCACATGGGCCATCATATCACTTACATATTGCCACTTTTTGGCCCATCATGATCCTGCACATACCCTTCTTGTACAAGGTTTAAAACATGATCATGGTCATCCAATGAAAACACTTGATTATCTTCAATTGTTATTCCATGTTGATCATGTGTTGATGTAGGTGTTAAGGCTCTTTGTTGTCATTCTTTGACCCATTCTATATTTTCACACACCTCCCAATCACTTGCAATATAAAATTGACAAAAACATGCAAGCTCCCTTGTCCATATTGTCCACATGTTTGCATTCGAACTCTTAAACAAATTTCATTTTGTAGATCTATTAATTGTTTCATAATATTGTCGAGTAAGAATATTATTTTCTTCAACTAACCAAAAGAAGCATTGAATTATTGAGCTATTACTTATTCCTGTAGATAATTTTGTGTTGCACCAATCTACAATTGCATGTGCATCTCTGAATTTTGCTACATCCTCAAAATTTAGTTGCTCTCTAGCAAGAGATATTTTTACACATGCACAGTCTACTCCATCAAGTTCTCCTTTACCATGTTCAGCTTCAAAAAAAACTCTACATGTATTGGATATTGTTTTCCTTATGAACTCTACATAACCAATAAAATATTCTAGCATTCTTGAATTGATCTATGCAATTATCCAACCATATTAGATGTAGATAATTTTCTTCAACTAACCAAAAGAAGTGTTGAATTATTGAGCTCTCACTTGTTCCTATAGATAATTTTGTATTGCACCAATCTACAATTGCATGTGCATCTCTGAATTTCGCAGCACCCTCAAATTTTAATTTCTCTCTAACAAGAGCTCTTTTCACACATGCACCTACTCCATCATGTTCTCCTTTACCATATACAACTTCAAAAAGACTCCACACATGTGTTGGATATTATTTTCCTTATCAACTCTACATAACCAATAAAACATTCTAGAATTCTTGAATTGACCTGTGCAATTATCCAACCATATGAGATGTTCTCTCATTTGAATTCCTCTCTCTTTTAAATTTTAAAAAAATATATTAAAACAATATTGAACAAATTCATATGAGAGTAATCGATTATCACTCACATAAAAATGGTACTCTCTCAAAAAAATTCTATTATCTTTTCTACTATCATTTGCATGTCTATATAAAATATGAACGAATATGGATACCTACACTGAATTATAATATTGTGATTGAATTCCTTCTTGTGGAGCAAGAATATATAGTTTTCTACAAAATCAACAACTAACAATATAGTTCCAATCGAGAATGTGTTTTTACATGTACGAAATTGACCATCAAGCCAACGAGCATATTGAGAGTGCTTTACATATTTAGGTACAATCTTATCCTTAAATTCTTTAATAAATGCGTGCACACTAAATTTTTCTAGAATTAGCTTAGAACGTTTTCCCATTTTTCCATATTTTAAAGAATATTCAACATTTTTTAATTTTTTAACATCGACTAATTGTTGTCCAAGTTCATGTAAACTACTCTCATGCATACATTCTCCTAACAATGAAAAGTTACCATATCTATTGCATTGTCCAAAAATACATGCATTTAAATAAAATAAGTTTCCATTAGAGGGTTCACAAAATAAACTTGCTATAAATTCTTTGATTGTTTCAGGTGGCATATTAATACTACAAATGTCCTACATAATTTGGTTAGCATGCAAAGTACAATGTATATATCAAAAAATATCATAATCATAATGAAATTGTACATGTTTTTTACAACAACAAGAGATTCATTGTTTATTAATTCTAACATACCAAGATTTACATTTTTCAAATAATTTTTGACTTGTGCTAATATTTGGTAAGATTGAATCATCTAAAAAGAAATTATATAATTCAGTTTGAGTCGTGTCTAATAGATGCTTTGGATGAGGGTCACGAATTTTTGATCCAACCCTTAATTTTAAAACATCTCTAATATTAGGTGATACTCTTGTATTATCAGGCCAATATTTTTCAATTAAAGATTTGATTTCATTAGTCAATTTCATGTCTGACCTTGGGAGTCTACCACTAAAACTCCAAAATTGATAATTGAATCTTTTTTAATATTTTCTCTTCTTTTAGCCACTCTTATCAAATTTTTAGGATTTAATTTTATATATTTACTAATCTTACTTAACATTCTTTTATCTGAAGTTGATTTATTAACTAGAGCAATTGTTATTGCACAACAAGTTGCATTCTTATCTTTACTTGACTTTTCTTTCCTATAGAATCAATATCATTGGCAACACTAGATATGACTTGTTCTACTGAATCATCTTTCTTTTTTGGTTTTACAAAAATGCCTAATTTTTTTATCACTTTTTGTATTATCCACATTTTCATCAATTGCATCATGAGTTGACATTCAAATCCTAATTTATTTCTATGGAAAAATATTTTATATAATCTATTTCCATGAGTTCTCATTTGTCTCCAAGAAATTTTACAAGGTTATCTAAGACATCTCTTTCAGTTGTAAAAAAAAACATTTTTATTTTCATCCATACATGTAGTTTCATTTTCATTCATGCAAGGGGTTTCATTTCCGTTTTCAAACATAAAATGGATTTCATTCTCATTTTCATCAATATGAGATATCTTTCATTCTCATTTGCATTTATATTGTTTTTTTTTTTTTCATTGCTTCATAACTAAAATTATTGATATCATCAATTTTGTATCCAACTTAATTTAAATAACTAAGACCAATTTCATCAAGACTTCAGTTTGAATACACACCTAGATAATTTGTTTGAATAGGTGGATTTTCCATATCATTGAAAGGTGGATTTGAAGACAAACCCAAAGCTTTTTGCATAGGTGTTATTTCCATATCATTCAAAGTTGAAGTTGAAGGCATAGTTGGGTTTGTCTCCATAATGCATTGTCTTCCATATTCACCATCTCCACATTTGCATCATCTACATTCATCTCACCCTTCATGGTTTCCTCTTCAAGATTCATGGAACTAGATGCTTCCAAATTTTTCATTTGACAAATCTTTGCTCTTTTATCCCTGTCTTTTTGCCTCCATTTCTCTATTTGCTTCAATTTCTTCAAGTGTCATTAACTTTCTACATTTTTTCTTTTCTTTTTCTTTAATCTCATGATTAGAAAACCCTCTTGATCAAAAAACAAATGATTCTTAACCTATTTTCCAATTGCTACCTCCTTTAAATATTGAAATAAAACAATATAATATGGAGATCCTTTCTTCTATAAAATTTGAAGTGCAAAAACATATGAATACATCCAAAATCTCTCTTTTTCCAAATCTTCTTGTAAAAAGTCCTTGTACTTGATTCCACTTCAAAAAATTTAACTTGCAATTGTCTCCTCCAAAAAATTGAATAGAATATGACCTATTAAGAGATTGTACAAGACAATATTGAATTAAAAAAAAAGGAAAATGGCATTGTTGGTCCAAATTGCGAAAAAGGAATGATGCAGAAAAAACTTGCTTAGTCAGTTTTTTCCAAATTGGGAAAAAAATGGATATATAAGAAAGTGTGCATGTTATAAAATGGGTACACATTCTATTTTAGGAATGTTTACCCATTATATAACGTGTACCCATTTCTATTTTCAAACAAGCATATAATGAATTCATACCTGTTATATAACGGGTATGCGTTTTTATTTAGAAACACAAATGTAAAAACTTCATAAGGCATACATGTTTCTAAAATTTTGAATTCTCAAACCACATGCTGCCTTGGTTTTAGGCTTGAGAAAGGCTTGGCAACTCAACCGTTAGCCTTTGATCTATAACTAGAAAATGAAGGCAAGTTCAATAGAAATGTCCAACTTTGGCAATATAGTTGATGGACTTTTTTTCTGAATTAATCTATGAAATAAAAACATATTATAGAACACGATGTCTAGTTTCCAAATATATATTATTTGTTAAAATTGGATTTTTTTTTTTATGTTTTAATTAATTTCTAAGCAAATTGGTCCATAAACTTCAAATATTAGGCTTTTTTTATTTTTACAATAACTTTTTTTGTAGAAAAAGTTATGACATTAATCTTTAGAGAATTCGCTACACAATGAAAAAAAAGAATAATTTTTAGTTTGGTTCCAATTATGTTGTTAGTACATGTTGATTTTTAAAAATGACAATTAAGGCTGATAAAAATTCAATAAAAAAATATTCAGAAAATAATTACAAAAAAATATTCGAGGACCAGCAATCTTCATATTGTTACATATCTTTCCCCAAAAGGAATTATAAAAATACTTTTATTTAGGTCAAAAGTGGTATTCATACACATGCATGGTATGGTAAAAAAATTGACTTTTAAAAAGTTTTATACATGCCTATCAAAATTTAATTCTATCATCTAGGTATTTGAATAAATTACATATTTGCAAACTAGATTCAAAATACTAAATTTTATAATACTAAATTTTTTTAAGATTCATTGTGTAATTTCTTTAAATTTTTAGTCCACGTGTGACAAATTCTTAAAAACAACAAAAACACTTCCACTTTTTGATCTTTTTGTGGATCCAACTTCTTGCATCATCCCATATGAAATGAAAAAGGAACCATCTAGAAAAACACTTGAAATTAATCAAATCAAAGTGAATGAGATAGATAATGTATTGACTAAAGAGATTCTTCTTACTCTTGAGAAGATGAGGAAGGTCAGTGTGTAGTATGTGCAATGGGAAAATGATAATGCATAACAGGAGCAACAAGTACTAGAATGCATGAAATAAAAAAAGGAATGTGTTCTTAAAAAACTTGAAAAGAAGTAGACCAAAGTGAATGAGATTGATAACATATTGACTGAAGATATTCTTCCTGCTCTTGAGAAGTTAAGGAACGTGTGTGTGCAGTGATCCCACAAAGCTAGTTTACAATTTATGGGAGATTCTAATTTTTGTTGAAATCACATATTTTAGAAAATATAATGATTTAAGCCTTTAAAAGTTCCATTTAAAGCATTCCAATTGAAGAGTATTTGATCAAACTACCTTAGATCAAACTCCCTTGGATAGAACCCCGCTAGTTTTAAACCATTCATATAACAAAGTCTCATTTACACCTATCAAAATGTTGATAAAAAACCACTTTTGATTTACCTTTTGGGGGATCAAATTAATTCTTTAAAAAAAATATATTTGTAAGTATGTAGTGCTTATTATAAGCTTCCCAAAAAGTATAATTTTAAATAAATTTAATTTTATTATTATATTTATTTTTTATTTTTTGAATGTAGGTTTTTCACTGAAAATCAAGCTCTTTGTTCTGTACATGTAGAAAAATAGAAGATTATAAAAAAAAAATTGAAAAATATGAGTGCACTAGATATTGAAGTCCTTGATCCAACAAAAAAAAAATCGATACATACAAAAATAGTTATGTGTTATAGAATCTGCCTATGTCTGAATTATGATTGGTTTGACTTCAAAACATGATTAAGGAAAAAATATTTAATAAAACACTATGAAACCAATCAGAAGCACTAGATATCATAGTTACAAATCTAAATTCAAAAAAATTAGAATTTTATCCTTCATGGAAAATAAGTTATGTGTTATACGATGAATGTTACTCCTTAAAAATGGTGTTTATTGAAAAAATAGTTTTCGAAGGAGATGGAAAAAGAAGTGCAATCTAATTCCAAAAATTTTGAAAAAAATATATTTATAATATACAAACAAAATATCTTAAATCACTAGTTTGCATCATCTTCAAATTCCTCACGGTTTAGCCGCTATAGGTACCCGAAAGTGAATATTTTGTTAAAAAAAATTAGTTCAGTATCCAGTTTGGCCACAAATTGTAAACCAATATTGTGGGATCTCCTTGTGTGTAGTAGGTGCAATGGGAAAATGGAAATGCAAAATTGGACGTAGCAAGTACTAGAATGTATGAAATGAAAAAGGAATTTGCTCTAAAAACACTTGAAAAGAAGCAAACCAAAATGAATGAGATAGATAATGTATTGACTAAAGAGATTGTTCCTACTCTCAAAAAGTTGAGGAAGGTGCCTATGCAGTATGTGGAATGGAAAATGGCAATGGAAAAGTGGATAAACTCAAGAGGTTTTATATTTTATAATATTTTGTGAAGGAAAAGAAAGTGAGAGATGATGTTATAGGTGAATTTGAACAAATGAATTCAAAGATTCTTGAACTTAAGACTTCCATGGAGCGAATACAACTAGAAATAGATGAATTCAAAGATTCTTGAAATTGAAGCAAAACAAGTGAAGACTAAAATTAACCACTTAGAAAAGAAATTAAAAGATAAGAAGAAGATTTTATTGTCAAATAAAAGGAGGTTAATGTTGTTGAGAGAGAGTTGCAATCTAAAAGAAAGTTGCAAGGTGGTGTAACTTGCATTCTATTCATCATGTGACCAAATTGACAGCTCCAACACATTTGAATGGGTAGGTTTATGCTAGGAATGGTCCTTTTTCACACCCAAACATGTTGAAGTGGTATGAGCTACAATGCACTAGTGATATCTCTTAAGAGACCAAAGTGCAAAAAGGAAACAAACTTTGACGAGCTATTACTTAAAAATTGTCATGCTTAGAAAAAAAAATTTGAAGGTAGGGGATCATGTAGGGCCTCTCTACAATAGCCTCTCTCAGTTTTTGATATCTCTGAGTTGTTTACCTATGGTGTCTAATTTTTAGTTGATGGAAAAAGTGTCAGATGCATGTAGTGAAAGTTGCAAGGTGGTATAACTTTCATTTTGTTCATCGTGTGACCAAATTGAAAGTTCCAACACATCCAAATGGGTAGCTTTAAACTAGAAAAGTTCATGTTTCGCACCCAAACATGCCAGAGTGGTCTAAGCTACAATGCACCAACGATCTCTTAAGAGACCAAAGTACAAAAAGGAAACAAACTTTGATGATTTTTTTCTCAAAAATTGTGGCACTTAGAATCATTTTTTTCTGAAGCCATGAGATCATGTAGGGCTCCTCTACAATAACCTCTCTTAGTTTTTTCTATATCTAAGTCATTTTCTTGTGGTTTCAAGATTTTAGTTGATAGAAGTGTCAAATGCATGTAGTGTAAAGTTGCAAGGTGGTGTTGTAATACAAGAAAATAGTAGGAAAAGAAAATAGATTAAAGCAAATCAAAGCAAACTAACCTACATCTACAACAAAGCACAAAGGAAAGCTAAAAACATGAAATAAGATTCTCATCAAATGTCCATAAAACTCCATGACTCATCTCTGTTGTCCTTCTCCATTTTTCCTTTGAATGATATTTGCCCTTAGATTTTCAATATTTGTGCAAATATAGCCTCAATATATGTGATTAATGATGAAATATCAAAGATTAAACAAGTTTTTCTCAAAAGTCATAAGATTTTGGGAGAGAGAATAATGACAAAGGTTGGACAATTTATAGAAAATTGATGTTTTGAATGAAAAGTTGTGATTGAAAGTTGAATGGATGATTGCGATTAAAATTATGTCATGCATTTGAATTAGGGTTTTGTGAGTGAAGGTTAGAACTCATGAATGTTTGAGAGATTAAATCAAATAATAATTTAATCTTTCAATGATGACTATTCAAAAATTGGAAGAATAGAATTTTCATGTCAAGTTAACGATTTGCACAAAGGAAAGAGACTGTTCGAATGCACACATAAATTAATTAATTAATTAAGATTATTTAATTAATAGATGTGCACATGCAAAAGGTGGAAGTAGATAACTGAATGATTGAATCGAGAAAGATTTGTTTGTTAGAAACAATATTGACTCAGAAGATAACTAAATGCTTTAATTTAGATCTTGACTCAAGTGACGATGAATAATTAGATAACTTGGCCATTACCCAATTACAGAAGAATATGCCAGGAATAATTAATTGATGAATTAAATGATTAATTTAATCCAACATTCAAAAATAAAAGGATTAAGTAAATAAGAATTTATTTAATTGACTTGAAGAAAAGGTTTAGTGAATAATTAAATAATTTAAAAGATTATTTAATTATAGTTGAAATGTAATAAAGATAAATTAAATAATTATTTAATTTAATTTAAGGAAAGGGGAAATAAAGTTAATTAGTGACATAATTAAATAAATGATATTTATTTAATTAATCAAGATTAAACAATGGTAGAATAATTTAATTAAATAATTAAAATTATTTAATTAATAAATGGAAAGGGACTTTAGAAACATAATTAAATAATTTAATATTATTTAATTGTGACAATGAGAATGGTGAGTAATAAAGAAATTGAAGTTGTAGGCCTAGACCAATTTTTAGTGTCTACATTTTCCCCTCTTTGATATAATGCAGTTTATAGCATTGTGTCAAAGAAAATCAATAAAAAAACATGCCCCAGTTATGCCTCAGTTATGCCCTAGTGTAAAATGGGTTAAGGTATGCCCCCTTAAGAAAATTGATGAATTTTTGAAGAATTCAAAAAAAATGGGAAGTTGTCCTGATTAGTTAATTTGATAGCCAAAAGTTCGATGGTGGTGAAAAAAATGAGTTTCAGCTTGATTTGACAAGTCAAATGGACATTAGAAGGTGGAAAAATGAGGGTCCAATAGACAAGGTTGCAAAAAATGCCACCAAAAACCCCACATATAAATAGAAATTGGTGAAAAACCATTTCATTCTCACATATCCAGTTTAGAAATTTGAGATTTTGGCTTTCGACCCCTAGTGAAGATGTCTCCAATTCCACACACTCATCACCATGCCTACCACATTTAGACATTTAGATGACCTGCCGAGGCAGAGCCACCGATATGTAGTTGAAAACCAACTTTGAAAATTTTGTTTTGCATGCTTTTTAAGACATTTATTGCATTTTTTTCAAATGTGTTGATCTTTAGTTCACCACATATGCATGCATGTTCACCGCATGTGTATGTGGAATGTCACATTTGCAAAATAACCCCTAGGCTAGCATAGGTATTTTTATAAAAACACACATTTGTCATTTTTTGCACCACATTTGAAAATTTGCATCGCATTTGTATAGTACAACTTAATGCTTTTAATTTTCTGCAACACATTTGATTTTTAATACGCATTTGACTATTGACTGGTTTTTTGAATGGGCATTGTGAATGTTTGAATGCATGTGTTTAGATGAAACACATTTGCATAATGGAATGACACATTTGAGTTTGTGAAACGCATTTGTTAGAAAGCAACGCATTTGTCTATAATGAAATTTTCTTTATTTTGTTGATATAAGATGTTAGAGCAGGTTGTTTTCAATCCTATATATACTCGAGAGTCTAGGCCTCTAACTTTTGCGTTGCGGGATCGGCTATTGAGTGTAGAGAAATGGTTTCTATGGCATCTAGGATTACACCATGTTACATTTATGCCCACTATTCAGGAAAACCAAGGGTTGTTGACCATGTTGTGTGAGTAGTGGCATTCAAAGACATCTTCATTCCATCTACCTACAGGAGAGGCCACTATCACACTTGAGGATGTTTATGAGATCTTTACATTGCCTATTAGGGGTCAGAGAGTACCGTATGATACCCAGAGAGGGTTCAGCGAGCTATCCCATTTCTATGTGCATAATGACATTAGCGAGCTAGGGATAAAGCATTATGAGATTAGGCAGCATGTGTTAGCGGATAAATATGATAGGATGGATTGTTTATTGTGTACATTGATTGGAGGGATTGTCTTGCCTGACCATCAAGGTCACGGATTTCTAGTGGGATGGGGGGAGATGCTAGTAGGGATGTTAGAGAGGCAGATAGTGTACGCATGGGGACCATGTCTGCTTGCAATGTTGTATTTCCATTTACATGATATAGCAAATAGAGAGGCACAATCGATGAGCTATGGGACCACGTTGTTGATGGTATGGGTGTGGGAGCATATTGTTATATTTCGGCCACCCATTACTACTGACCGAGAGTAGAGAGTTCTATATGCCTTCTATTATGCGAGGGCTAATACCCAGATACATGTTGGGGACATAGGTTATTACAAGCATGCCATAGACACCATGGAACAGTTTACATGGAGGCCTTATTTAGATTCAGCACAGTGGCCAAATGAGCACCAACACCTACCATTCTGTAGACAGATGCAGTATATGATTGGGAGGACAGTGTCGAGAGTGCACATCATTGAGAGGTACTTACCAGACAGGGCATTGAGATAGTTTGGAGAGGTTGAGAATGAGCAAAGTTTGCATGTTCATCCAGAGAGGTGACTCTATGGGGCTTAGAGATTCCAGTGGTAGCGACAAAGGTAGACATTGATGCACTACAGCCAATGTAGTGGTGATGGAGGGGCGAAGCAGTGGATCCAGGCATGATAGATGCCTATGATACATGGTGGGTGAGCCACAGGCTAGTGCCCTTGACAGATCTAGAGCAAGATGCACCCATGGAGAGACAAGGGACAAAACCTAGAGGTAGATGGGGTGGTAGAAGTGGAGGTGGTGGTAGGGGTAGTGGTCAGAGAGGTGGTGGTGGAGGTAGAGGTTGCGGTCAAAGTCGTAGAGGGTTGAGGTCCACAGTTATCACCAGTCTGTGAGGAGGATAGGGAGGGAGAGTACGATGTCCCTATGTTAGATATTGGAGACATAGTTGAGGATGATGTTGGTGTCGAGGCTAGTAGAGAGGAGCATGCAGCAGCAGAGGAGGCCATCGGAGGAGATGAGGACATAGATGCTCTTGGTTTATCGTTCGGGTATGAGGATGATGAGGAGGAGGAGTTGAGAGAGGAGGAGAGGGAGATTAGAGACAGAGTTAAAGATGACTGGGACACAGATATGGAGGATCGGCCTCACTAGGAGGACACAGGCCCTATTGATCATAGATTATCATATCTGCGGACAAGGGTGGAGTCTTTGGAGGAGCATGTCAGAGCTTTAACTGTAGAGCGAGACGCTATGCAGATGGAGAGAGATAGAGCCTTCCTTGACAGAGATCAACTAGTGGCTAGGAGGTAGGAGATCAAGCAGAGGTTCATAGAGCTACAGACCCTATGCCCAGGACCGACTGAGGCATTTTCTCATGAGATGATCAGATTTGGTGAGCGGGGGAGATATTATAGAGATCTATATGAGCAGGAGGTACCTCCTGAGAGATGAGCTCCCAGTTACTCTCAAGCACAGAGTAGCAGATCTTAGACCAGGAAACATACTAGGGAAATGAGCACAGAGGGGGTCGAGCAGCCTCATAGATTAGGGCCATATGATAGGCCACCTTCTGTACATTGATCATTAGGGTCTCGGTGTCAGTCATCACCACATTCATCTCATGAGAGCAATGGGGATTCTGCCTAGGGCATGGTTATAATATTTATTTTGTAGATATTGTATTATGATCATAGAGCCTGCAAGCTCCATTTGAGACACCCATCATGACATTTGTACTGTGACACATATTTTGAGTGATCTATATATATGATTTTAGTGTCTATTTCTATGATATGTAGTTCTCTATATGATATACACATGTGATATATGCCATAGTATTTACTTTATGATGTACATGCAACATATTGTGATGTTATATTGATTCCACATGATGGTGGATGCAATATTTATAAATTCTATCTAAGTGTATGATGTATGTCTATGCAATCTATGATGGTTAATGAATGATATGTCATGGAATCCTAAATGCTATGAATGCCTATATTTTTGTGTTTTCTAATGCAGCATATATATTAAAATTCAATATGTATGATATGATGTTTCTAACATGAATGCACATGCAAGATGCCTTTTTTTTTTGTATCACAAGACTCTGTCATAATTCGAGAAAGAAGAAATGTTAATACGAAAAGGATGAAAAATAAAAATAGAAGATATGGATGTTAGTTCAGAAATATTTGATATCAAAATCTTAAATATTTCATCAACACATAAAAGGCTTTACACTTAATCATCATTGGGCATTAACTCACATAGATGAACAATAAACACCATGATATGAGATAGACCATGGTGTGCAAGGTCATCCACCTATTAACAACAGACAGTCACAAACAAGGAGTGTTTTAACTCATACTAAGGGAAAAGTTTCCCCAATCTTTTTGTTGAGACAAACCACAGACAACAAAAAAATCAAAGATGAGTCATGAGATGTCATTGCTCCTCTAAATCCTTCATGGGATGTCCTCTAGGAAACTAGTAACATGACTCAAAAAACCAAGTTAAAATATAGTTAACAAACAACAATCAAAGAAAATAAGCCCTGATACATCGTTGCTTCTCTAAATCCTTCATGGGACATCCTCAAGAAAGCTAGTAACAGGACCCAAACATAAAGCCATATGAAAAGATAAGATAAACAAGTGACAAATTCAAAATCCAGTAAAATATTTGCCAATTTTTGATCTGTTTGTTTGTTTGATTGATTGATTGATTGATTGAGCCTAATTTTAGGAGGACGCATACTATATAAGACATAGAGTCTGGTTTCGATTTTGTGACTATCTGTATAAGGCATGACAAAAGCCTAGTTTCAGAAAGACACATTTCATATATAAGACATTTGAGTCTGATTTCGTTGATGTGACAACCTATTGTAAGGCTATGATGATTGTTTCCCTAATGTCTATTTTTAGGGAGAGCTTATCTTGTAGAAGACTTAGGTTGTTTGTTGTGACAATGTCTATTTCCAAGGACACATCTTGTAGCAGACATAAGTTGATTTTTTTGATTGTTTCTTTGGAAATTTGTTTGATTTGACTTGATAACATTGTTGACTTATTTGTCTTGTTGATGTGTGACTTGATGTGATATATTGACAATTGGCTATGATTGTGAACCCTAAAGGACTGACCTAGTGCAGCCTCGAGGGTTCATTAATTAATTTCCTTGCCTACGTTATACATGCAAAGACCTCATAGTTCAACCAAACTTTGACAAGACAAGACTGACTGAAACATATTGATCTAATTAAAAACATTTTATGTGTGTGATAGTGAATGTTACGAACCCTAATGGACTAACCTAGTGCAGCCTCGAGGGCTCATCAATTGATGGCCTTGCCTATGTTATATATGCAGAGACCTCGTAGTTTGACATGACCAATGACCTTGTCATATAGACAATGAATTGAATCATGATTTTGTATAGACAAACCTAAGATGACCGACCTAATACCTCGGGGGCACATCAAGAGATGGCCTTGCCTACGTCCCGTCACAGAGGCAACATAGTTTGACATGACAAAGACTAACAAGTGCGACTGACTATGACTCTACTTTTGGATTTTTGACATGTTTTGATTTTTTTTCTTTTTGAAGTTTTATGTTGCTTTTGGATTTTTTTTTAGGATCGTGACAAATGCATGTGAATGATGCCTATAAGGAAGCGAGCAAGCATGCACAAGAATCCAAGGACAACCATAATCTTGCCCCTAGTCAAGCTGAAAACCAATTGACATGTGATGAGGATGATGACGACGTTATTTGACGTGGGAAGGAAACATCCTAAAACAACGTGAGGATGACAATAATGTGACAAAAAGATCAAGGTTTGCAGCTAGGCTAGAAACAAAGCTAAGGAATATTTTGGATGGTGTCCTAGTATGCATAGCAAGATTGTATGGATCGGGCTTGTTGCATTTGGAATGACCTTTCAGGACTAGATGGGATGATGGAAGATCCTTAGACCATTGGCAAGGGAAAAACCAAGGCATGCGATAGGTATGAATATATGATGGGTGGCTTTGGTAAAAGATAAGTGACATGAGGATATTTGGCTAGAAAAATTATCATATGGTCTTCAAGGACTATGTCATATAAGGATCACTCATTTTCTTCAAGGTATGGGTTTGGAAGATGTTATGAAGGCTATGACATGATATTTCATGGATAGTGTATGACCAAAGGATAGACATGTCAAGATTTTTTCCAAAGCATGATTTATGTTTGTACCCCAGTCCTTATCAAGATCAAAATAGGTGGGAAAATGGATGTGAGAGGTAGGGCTTAGATGGATGGATGGAAATGTCATAATAAATGTCATACAAAGGGTATGGGAGATGAGATAATTTTCCCCCAAGTGTAATGGTCCATGTAGATAATTTCTTACACATGACACCTGTTTTCCAAGTTTTCATCATGGTACTTATCCAAAGCACCATAAGCATGGTTTCCACTATTGGATGAAATTTTTCTCTATACTATTTTCTTGAATTTTTATTTATTTTGGATGGCCTTGATGCTTTAGATGATCACTAATTGTGTTGAGTCCATTGATGGTATTGATGTAAAGAGTGGTGCTATGATATGCCAATAATGACCTTTATGAAGCAGTTGCCTTGTCAGGATCATAACGCTTTCATACAATTGATTGATTTCATTGTGATCCTTGTTGATACTAGAGTTGGCCTTATCAAAATACACACATCGCAATAGAGTGCCATGGGAGTCCTTGCAATAAAGAGTTGCTACCAAGATGCGACAGATTTGAGACAGGATTTTTAGACTTTAGGTGAGATGTAGGATTATGACGGATGATGGTAGACATGTTTGGAAATTGAGATGTAGGAATTTTCATTTTCCAAACTTGGGGTGATGGATGATGGAGACTGGATTTCAGATTGGGATAATGTTTGAAACCATGACTTTTATATGCCTTGTATGATGACCATTTTGAAGGAGATGGATATTTATTATATGTGGGAGTCCTCTTTTCTTGTAGCTCCACATTTTGATTGATTTTTACTTTTGAACTATTTTCTTTGCTTGATCCATTTTTCTTTGGGATCCATTTTAACTTCATTTGTCCACTTGGATTTTTTATTGAGTCAATGACCTTTGATATTTGATTTTGAAGTTTGAATTTGTAAGAACTTTGTTTTTGTTGGTTCCAAATGGAAGGTTAATTCATGTTGGAATGACAATTTATGGTGTGGATGGAAGGAGTGTTGACAACAACCTTATGGTAAGAACTACTCATAGCCTCCATTTTTATGTTTGTATCAAATAAAGTTGCCCCCAATATCGAGGAGGTACCATTAACATCATTAGATTTGTTGACTGAAGGATAAACAAGACCTTGATGTCTAGGATTTTCCTAAAATTGTATTGGTTCTAGAATTCCTTGCTCATGTATGCCTAGTACTTTTCCTTGATATTGCATGCTCTAACATATTTTGTTTGCGATGGGGTATTTTTTGTTTTGAAAGCAAGATGCTAACCCATCATTATGTATGTGGAAATTGTTAATTGGAATCTTCTCCTCTACAAGAAACCCTGATTTGATAAAAGTGGATGATCCTAGTTGATAAGATGTCTTAGCTTCATTGACATGTCAGATATCTTTGGTGTGATTTTGTGACATATCAAATTTAGATGATTCTACTGGTGCTTCCAAGTCAATGTCAAAACAGTCTTTATGATCATTTTCATAGAATCCATTGAATTCAGCTATATCTTGATCATTTGCAAATATGTCTAGAGTAGAAGACTCTTGTTCTAGAGGAAAATCATATATGTGTCCCATGGAGGCAAGTGTCTCATTTTGGGAAATAGGGGTGTTCAGAGTTTGGGTAGGATCAACCTCAAATATTTGATCCTGAATGGCATAAAGGTCGATGAGCGAATCATTTTGGATTTCTTGATCAATGGTAGTGTCTTGATCAAACATTTTTCCTTGGGTGACATGATTATTTGAAAATATTTCTTGGATGGACTTAAGGATGGGGTCATGGGATGGACTACTTCAATCTTGATAGGAATATGAAGTTGTGATGTCATGCTTTGAACTTTCCATTTGACATGTATCCTCAATTTTAGTAGATAGGATGTGACTTTGGATACCATGACTAAATGTAGATTGAGATGGAGTGGATTGGAAGGGATTAGTGGATGAAGGGCTAGGATAGGACATGGAGGCTAGGAAGGGATTAGTGGATGAAGGACTATGATAGGATGTAGAAGCTTGGAAGGGATTAGTGGAAGATTGGTTTCCCTTATCAAGGTTAAGATAGGTATGACTAATAGATGTTTGTCATGGATTTATTGCATGGATTGTGTCAAGTGACTCTTGATAGTGAAGGAAGATGGTTGAGTGACTAGGACTTATGGATTGTTGGTAGGAAAGGTATGTGGGTAATTGACCATGGGTTGACGTTGATTGGCATTTGGATTGGGTAAATTGTCTTTTGAAGTCTAAGGCTTGTTGGCGTTGACCATTATGGAGTAACTAGTATTCAACTTGACTAGCAAGCATATCAAGGTAAATTGCAAACATGGTGGTGAGGTTATGATGAAAGGTGGAATATGACTAAGGTATGTGATATGAGGTCTAAGGTATGTCAATGCAAAGAGGGAGACTTTTAAGTCTAAGGTATGCAACCTAAGCTACGTTTTTGGATTTTTTGGATATAAGGAATGAATGTAACTATTTTTTTTTGGTATTTTCTTGCAAATAAGGATTGTCTAAAATGATCTTATACTAAGATGACTGTGTCTAATTATGGAAAATCCTAAGCAAGTTTCTAAGGTAATTGATTTTGTGAAACTAAGACAAGGTTACCAACCACCTAAAGTCTAACCAAGGTGTCAATTTAGTTATGTCAAGGAACTTTTGTAGGAGTAGGACCAAAGATAAGTTGAGCTTCCATACTAGACTGATGAGCTGGAAGGACTCAGTGTAGGGAAAAAGATATTATGACGTGACTAGGTTCAATGACAGATTTCGTTGAAGCAATGGTTTTTCCAAAGTGTTGAAAGTGGACCTATTCTAAAGTTTGCAAAAGTGACTTCCTTAAAGTTTGATCTAAAGGTAATATGTACTAAGATAAAACTAAAACTTGATTCTAGGATGACTCTAGTAATGACTAAGTGACACCTAAAGGATGCAAGATTGAGCAGATTGTTCAAGTTTCTAATCAAGGATCTTTGTGAAAAGAAAAATCAGAGACTGGTGTAACTATAACAGTGAATTTTAACTCTCTAGTTATTAGACAAATGCAACACAATTTAACAAATGCATCGCTATTTCTAACAGATGTGGTTCCTAAAGTCAGATGTGGTGTTCTAGTGGTAACTGTGACAGACTATGATAGGAACTACATCGTTCCAAATTGTAGATGCAACTCAAGAAATCAATTGCGACTAACTGGTAAACAAATACAGTTTTCTGGTAACAAACTACTAGTGATTGGTAAAATGGACTCGGGTCTGTGATAGGGCAGATACGTGATTCCAGGCTATAAATTCAGCTCACCTAGTTAGATGCATCGCAAAGGGTTTCAATTGTGGGTTTTCCAATAACAGACATTTAACTTTTTGATAGATATGACTCAGGATCTCATATGTGGTATTCTGTTAATTAGATGCAACTCAAAAGGATAGATGTGACTCATTATTCAATAGATGTGACTTGGGTTTTTTGATAAATGACAGTACGAACCAGTTTGAAAGATGCAACTTACAATTAGGCAGATGCAACTCATTTTATCAATTGCAACTTTTTGGTGAATGATAGAGTTGAAAGTTTGTTTTTCAATCAAATTTTGGCAACTATCAAACACAGAAACATAATATTTCAGTTTTGTTTCGAATCAAAGAATGTTTAATCTAGTAACAGACAAGCACAATCCTAGACTAACATGGACAATACTTGCTAAGTTCTCGCTTTGGTTTCCTCAACTATGCTTATCCAAAGCAAATGTTTAGGAGCTTGACCCCACTAGCTCCCCTCCATGACACTCACTTATACGGGGCAGCCAAGCTTCAATACCCATAAAAACTCCTTATGGCACACTTTACATCTCTACTAAGAACCATAAAAATGTGAGACGGCTTCACAGGTCCAACCTGATGCATCAGCAAATAGATAAAGGTTTTTGGCTTACTACAACAATGGTATTTAGTAAGGGCATTCAGTTTGTGGGGTATCATCCATGTGGCAAGAGACCATTGTTTCCCTTCTTGTTGAAACAATACTCATGATTCTTGAGCTTTCCTCAAGAATGCACTTTTATATATCGGTTGGAAGTTGCTCAAGTTCAACGTGCTACTAGTCTAAGTCTTCTTGGGGTGAGTACTTTTTTCCCACCAAGTCAGGCCCAAGTTCTAGAGTTAGTAACAAGTTCTCTTGCACCCAGGATCACACGAATGTGCAAGGGGAGATGATACTTCTATATACCGAATCGTGGGGTTCTAAACTAAACACTTGTGTAGAAGCACCAAACACAAAAGATAATAGTTAATTTTTAAACCCAGACGAAGATTATCTAAGCTACCAAACAATCTATTTCAAAAGAGATCTTTGACTCACGTCTTGCAAAACAATTCATCAGTAATTTTAGTATTGTCTTCGTCAATCGTCCTACAAAAAGATTCAAATTTAAGTCTTCTACAAATGTCCTACAAACACTATGTTAACTCCAAAAAAAAGCACACGCTGGAAATTATGAAATTAGTACCAAATAAATCAATTGAAAATTTCAGATCTCAAAATTTGGGAAAACATAATAAAAAACATTTAGCAGTCAATTGCGTCACTATTTTACCAGTCAAATGCATTGTGAATACTCAGATGCATCATTTTTATTATCAAATTTGTTTCACAGAGTCAATTGTGTCATTTTTTCCTTCAAATGCATCACAGAAAGTCAAATGCATCACTTTAAGCCACAAATGCATCACTTAAAGTCAAATGCATCACCTTAAGCCACAAATGCATCATTATAGCTTGCAAATGCGTCACTTTAGCTTGCAGTAGCAAAAAACATTATGTTTTTCTTGTAAAAAATGCTTCCCTTAACGAAAATGTGCAGTATAATATATGAATTTTCATCTCTCAACCCTTATGAATGCAACCATGCTATTTATTTGACCTCAAAAGACTCCCAAAAGTGTTATTTTCAATATTCTTCAAAATTACCTACACCCTTCAAGACAAAAACACCAAAAACTTCCAAACAAAGAATGTCAATCAAGAGGGCTACTAGTTCATGTCAGGTTCACCAAAAATGTAATGCAAGAAAATAGCAGGAAAAGCAAATAGATTAAAGCAAATCAAAGCAAACTAACCTACATCTACAACAAAGCACAAAGGAAAGCTAAAAACATGAAATAATCTCACCAAATGTCCATAAAACTCCATGATTCATCTCTATTGTCCTTCATTTCGCCTTTGAATGATATTTTCCCTCAAATTTTTAGTATTTGTGAAAATATAGCCTCAATATATGTGATTAATGATGAAATATCAAAGATTAAACAAGTTGCTCTCAAAAGTCATAAGATTTTGGGAGAGAGAATAATGACAAAGGTTGGACAATTTATAGAAAATTGATGTTTTGAATAAAAGGTTGAGATTGAAAGTTGAATGGACAATCAAGATTAAAATTAGGCCATGCATTAGAATTAGGGTTTTGTGAGTGAAAGTTATAACTCACGAATGTTTGAGAGATTAAATCAAATAATAATTTAATCTTTCAGTGATGACTATTCAAAAATTGGAAGAATAGAATTTGCATGTCAAGTTAACAATTTGCACGAAGGAAAGAGACTATTTGAACGCACATATAAATTAATTAATTAATTAAGATTATTTAATTAATAGATGTGCACATGCAAAAGGTGGGAGTAGACAACTGAATGATTGAATCGAGAAAGATCGGTTCGTTAGAAACAATATTGACTTAGAAGATAACTAAATGCTTTAATTTAGATCTCGACTCAAGTGACGATGAATAATCAGATAACTTGGTGATTACCCAATTATAGTAGAATATGTTGGGAATAATTAATTGATGAATTAAATGATTAATTTAATCCAACATTCAAAAATAAAAGGATTAAATAAATAAGAATTTATTTAATTGACTTGAAGAAAAGGTTTAGTGAATAATTAAATAATTTAAAAGATTATTTAATTATAGTTGAAATGTAATAAAGATAAATTAAATAATTGTTTTATTTATTTTAAGGAAAGGGGAAATAAAGTTAATTAGTGACGCAATTAAATAAATGATATTTATTTAATTAATCATGATTAAACAATGGTAGAATAATTTAATTAAATAATTAAAATTATTTAATTAATAGATGGAAAGGGACTTTAGAAACATAATTAAATAATTTAAGAATATTTAATTATGACAATGACAATGGTGAATAATGAAGAAATTGAAGTCATAGGCCTAGACCAATTTTTAGTGTCTACAGGTGTAAATTTTGTTATGTTCATCATGTGAACAAACTGACAGTTCCAATGCATACAGATGAGTAGGTTTATGCTAGGAAAGGTCCTATTTGGCACCCAAACATGTCGAAATAGTCTGAGCTACATTGGATCGATGATATCTCTTAAGAGACCAAAGTGCAAAAAGGAAACAAACTTTAACAAGGTGTTACTTGGAAACTGTGGCACTTGAAACATTTCATCTAAAGGTATAGGGTCATGTAAAGCCCCTCTACAATAACTCTCTTAGCTTTTTATATCTTTGAGTTGTTTGCCTATGGTGTGCAGTTTTTAGTTGATGGAAAAACTGTCAAATGCATGCAATGTAAAGTTGCAAGGTGGTGTAATTTTTATTTTGTTCATCGTGCGAACAAACCAAAAATTCTAACATGTTCAAATGGTTATTTTTACACTAGGAAAGGTCTTGTTCCACACCTAAACATGTCGAAACAGTTCAAGTTACATTACACCAATGATATATCTTAAGAGACCAAAGTGCAAAAAGGTAGCAAACTTTGACGAAGTGTTACTCAAAAATTGTCTAAAGGTATTGGATCACATAGGGCCCCTTTACAATAAGCTCTCTCAATTTTAATATCTTTGAGGCATTTTCTTGTGGTGTTGATTTTTCAATTGATAGAAAAGTGTCAAATGAATGTAATGTAAAGTTGAAAGGTGGTGTAACTTTCATTTTGTTCATCATATGACCAAATTGGAAATTCTAACACATTCAAATGGGTAGGTTTATGCTAGGAAATGTCCTATTTCAAACCCAAACATGTTAGAGTGGTCTGAGCTACAATGCATGGACTATCTCTTAAGAGACCAAAGTGCAAAAGGTGAAAACCTTCAATAATTTGTTGCTCAAAAACCATGGCACTTAGAAACATTTCATCTGAAGGTACGAGATCATCTAGGGTCCCTCTACAATAACTTCTCTCATTTTTTGATATCTCCAAGTCATTTGCCTATTGTGTTGAGTTTTCAGTTGATGAAAAAAGTGTCAAATGCATGCAATTTAAAGTTGGAAGGTGGTGTAATTTTTGTTTTATTCATCATGTGACCAAACCGGTAGTTCTAACATGTCTAAATGGGTAGGTTTATGCTAGGAAAGATCATTTTTTGCACCCAAATATGTTAGAACAGTCTAAGCTACATTGTACCAGCAAAATCACTTGAGAGACCAAAGTGCAAAAAGGAAACAAACTTTGACAAGCTATTACTCAAAAATAATTTCACTTAAAAACATTTTATCTGAGGGTACGGGATCATGTAGGGCCCCTCTACAATAACCTCTCTCATATTTTGATATCTTCAAACCATTTTCCAGTGGTGAAAGTTTTTCTGATGCTCCAAAAACTATCAAATGCATGTAGTGTAAAGTTGCAAGGTAGGCTACTTTTTGTTTTGTTCTTCATGGGGCCAAACCATTAGCACCAACACATCTAGTTGGTTACATATACACTAGGAAACGTCATTTCCCTTCATTATAAAAGGGTCATAGTCTTTCCTATTCAAAGGGTCACAACTTTTTGTGTTTGAAATGTCACAACCTAAATCATATCATCACTATTTGTGAGAACCTAAATTAATTTATTTGCAATATTTCCTAACGTTCTATTCTTAATTGAATTCTTCAAGGATTTTATGGATGTCTTTCTCAAATGAAATTCTCTCCCTTTTATGTTAGTGCTTATCAACCTAGAAAGCATTTTGAAAAACAACATTTTTAATACACATGGAATAATCTTGTTGAAGATACATCTGGTCATGAAGAAAAAAAATAGATATATGTAATACATGAAGTATGAGGCATACTCATGAATACACATAATACGTAAATCATGAAGCATGAAGCTTACATTTGAATACATGTAATACATGAAGTCTACATAGGAAGCATGGCATACACATGAAAACATGAAGTATACAAAGGAAGCATGAACCATACACATGAACACATGAAGTATACACAAGAAGCATGAAGCATACACGTGAATACATGAAGTATAGATAGGAAGCATGAAGCATACATGTGAATACATGTAATACGTGAAGTATACACAAGAATCATGAAGCATACATGTGAATACATGTAATACATGAAAAATACATATAGGAAGCATGAAGCATACACATGAACACATGAAGTATACATAGGAAGCATGTAGTATATACGTGAATACACATTATACATGAAGTATAGATAGGAAGCATGAGGCATACACGTGAACACATGAGGCATACACAAAATGGTAAATGTCTTCCAAGGATTATATGAAAAACTTCTAGAGGTATGAGGTCACATGTAATAATGTCTTGCTCATTTTTAGTTGCATACTTGAAAGTGCATTATATAATTACATGAATTTCCTTACCATGCTACAATGATCCTATAGATTATGGGCTTAGATGTGTAGTGGTAGAGAGACCTAGGTGATAGATTACATCATGCATTATTATATTATTCATATGATTGATTTAATGTTCAATAATCTTAGAGGAGAATAATGTTCAAACTTTATATATTTACAATTATATAAAGGAAGAGTGCATGTACAATAAATTGGACTTTAAATATTTGAAGTAACCATCTACAAATATCCATTGAAGCATGGATTTATAATGTAAATATGGATACCATCAATAAAAAAGATGTGTATTAACCAAATATCCATATAGGAATACATCAATATATCTTGATATAACTATAACATATATACAAAATAGCCATATAGGCTTACAATAATGTCATATAGATATACAATGTCAACTATATGCAATACAAAATATATGTCCACAAATGCCATATAGGCATACAACAAAGGAACCCAATAAAAAGTCATTCTGGCATTTGGGTGAAGAAAATAGATAACAGGTGGTCTTTGATCTTCACGGGGATGAAGATGCATATAAGAGTGGTATACTTTGAACTCAAGGTCTGCTCCTCCTATTTAGTTCATCATGGAGCCTTAGCTATTACAATAAAAAGTATAGACAATATATAAAAATTACATTATATAAAAAATGAAATATTTAACAAAACAATCACTTACTACCTCCAAATGATCTATCTCCTCATTTTTCATAGCAACAGGCTCAGGCTGTGGCGTTCTAATGTCCTATAGAAACCATCCACATAGAAATTAAACTAAAAATCAATAATTATTTGATTTTTCAATAATAAACAACTATAACAAATATAATTTGAAATTTACTAATCCACCTCATATCACGGTCAAAGGCATTGAGCTATCGATTATAGAAGACACAGCATGCTCCATTTCCATATGAACATCGGGAGGTGTCTTTGCCTACATCATCTAAAAATAAAACAATATTATTCAATTATGAAAGAATAGCATAGTGATGTAGGTCATGGCTTATAATGTATGATAGGTGATCCCACAATAGTGGTTTACACTTTTTGGGAAATCTTGATTTTTGCTAAAATTGCACATTTTTAGAAAATATAATGATTTAAGCCTTGAAAAGTTATATTTAAAGGATCCCAATTGAAGAGGCTTTGATCAAACCACCTTAGATCAAACCCCCCTAGATAGAACCCCACTAGTTTTAAACCATACCTATAAAGGGGTCTCATTTACACCTATCAAAATGTTGATTAAAACCACTTTTGATATACCTTTTGGGGGATCAAATGAACTCATTTAAAATTTATTTTTGTAAGCATGTAGTCCTTATTATAAGCTTCCCAAGAAGTATAATTTTAAATATATTTAATTTTATTATTATATTTATTTTTTATTTCTTGGGAATGTAGGTCTTTCATCAAAAATCAAGATCTTTGTTCTACACGTGGAAAAATAGAAAATTATCAAAAAAAATGAAAAATATTTATTCGCTTGATATTGATGTCCTTGATCCAACAAAAAAAATGAATTTCAATACATGCAAAAAATGTTGTGTTAACAAGTAACTATATGTCTAAATTGTAATTGGTTTGACTTCAAAACTTAATTAAGAAAAAAAAATCAATAAAACACTATGAAACCAATTGCATGCACTATATATCATAGTTACAAATCTAAATTTGAAAAAATTATAATTTTATCCTTCATAGAAAGCAAGTTATGTGTTGGCAAGTACACGTCACTATTTAAAAATGGTGTTTACTATTAAAAACTAGTTTTCAAAGGAGATGGAAAAAGATATGCAATTTGATTCCAAAAATTTTAAAATATATATGTTTAGAATCTACAAAAAAAATGTCACAAATCACTAGTTTGTATCATTATCAAATTCTTCATGGTTTAGTAGCTATAGCTACTCGAAAGTGAAGATTTAGTTAAAAAAATTTAGTTCAATGTCAAGTTTGGCCAAAAAGTGTAAACCACCATTGTGGGATCACCCTAAGATATTCAACAAAATTTTGAGTACTTTGGTAGACATGTATAAAAAATGTGGTAGCATAAACAAGGTAGTGACTTGTTTGAAAAAAAATTGAGTGTACTTTGATAAAATGCTTTGGTAGACATGTATGGAAAATGTGGTAGCATAGACAAGGTAGTGAGTTGTTTGAAAAAATGCTTCAAAGAAATGTGGTCTCATGGTGATGGACATCACCATGAGACCACATTGAGACCACATTTCTTTGAGGCATTTTTTCAAATAGTTCATTGCCTTTTCTATGCTATTGCTTACAATTATGCTTTGATAATTTTTTCCAAGCATCTATAGTTTGTTCGAAAGCCCCTATTTTAGGATTTTATCCATGGCCGTAAGGAAGTGAACTATTTGATCAAATGCTTTGGTAGACATATATGGAAAATGTGGTAGCATAGACGAGGCAGTGAGGTATGTGAAATAAAGCCTCAAAAAAATGTGGTCTCATGGTGATGGACATCACCATGAGACCACATTTATTTAAGGAATTTTTTCAAACAATTCATTACCAAATGTGATCTCATGGTGATGGACATCACCATGAGACAACATTTCTTTGAGGCATTTTTTTCAAACAATTCATTGCCTTTTCTATGCTATTGCTTACTATTATGCTTTGATAGTTTTTTTCCTAAGCATCCATAGTTTGTTCAAAAGCATATGTTTTAGGCTTTTAGCCATAGCAACAAGAAAGTGGATTGTTTGATAAAATTCTTTGGTAGACATGTATGGAAAATTTGGTAGCATGGACAAGGCAGTGAGCTATTTGAAAAAATGCCTCAAAGAAATGTGGTCTCGTGGTGATATCACCACGAGACCACATTCTTTGAATTTTTTCAAATAGCTCACTGACTAGTCTATATTATTGCTTACTATTATGCTTTGATAGAATTTTTCCAAGCATCCATAGTTTGTTCGAAAGCACATGTTTTAGGCTTTTAGCCATAGCAAGATTGAAGTGAATTGTTTGATAAAATAATTTGGTAGACATGTATGGAAAATGTGGTAGCATAGACAAGGAAATGAGTTGTTTGAAAAAATGCCTCAAAGAAATGTGGTCTCATGGTGATGTCCATCACCATGAGACCACAGAATTTTAAATAGCTAATCACCATGAGACCACATTTCTTTGAGGCATTTTTTCAAAAAATTCATTGCCTTGTCTATGCTATTTCTTACTATTATGCTTTGATAGATTTTTTCCAAGCATCCATAGTTTGTTCAAAAGCACCTATTTTAGGCTTTTAGCCATAGCAACAAGGAAGTGAACTGTTTGATAAAATTATTTGGTAGACATGTATGGAAAATGTGGTAGCATAGACAAGGTAGTGATTTGTTTGAAAAAATTTCTCAAAGAAATGTGGTCTCATGGAATGCCATGACAAGCAAAAGCAATTAGTAGCTCCTACTAGTTATTATTTTTGTAATGTGAAGTAATTACATAATTTCTTATTTGTAAAAAATTATATTGTAATTGAAAATGTGTCATCTATTGGCATCTCGTTAATAGTTATGCAATTTGAAGTAATACTTTGAGTTTGAAAGATGTGAAATGCAATGTAGTCATCGATATGAATATAAAGTACAAAAATATATTTTCTACAATTCATTAGTTAAACTTTTTATTTTATTACCGAAGTGAAGCTTTGATTTCCACCTCCACTATGAGGTGTTGTCGTCAAATCTCCAAGACTAACCTATTCAACAACCAAAATTGGATATATGAATACCATTCATATAACAATTCTATTCACATGTAATATTTATAATTATTTCCTAGTTACATACCTTGGTAGTACATGTCATTGTGTAATAAGGAGGTGAAGGATAGCTGAAAACTAAATGAACACTATGACCCTGAAATTTCATTATAATCATTAAAAGAATTTAGTTAATATTGCATTTCAAAAACAAAATTTAATAAATAAAATTCAATTAACTTACTAACATTTACCTGACTATCAAGGTTGAATGCCTCATTAAGGAGGGCATCTATCATCACCATCTGATTAGCAGCAAATGTACCCTGCACACCTACATCTTGATTATGTGTGGGGTCATAACCACATGGTGTCCTACAAGCCAAAAAAATTTGAGGTGGAACTCTATTGCCCGAAGACTTTCCCCACTCACCCTATGCTATAGGACTAGTATGTTGTATGATGCTTTGGTTTGGGGAACTAATCAACTATAGTGTCTTTACCTCGACACTCTCCTTCACAATGGAATGGATAGCCACATGCTCATATACTGGTCTAGCGAGTGCTCATATCATTGACCATTGTGGTTCAAGACGTGCTCCCCCACTATCATGTGTCAAGCCTCCACCTTTACCTTGGAAGTCGTGCATATTAAAATAGTTTGGGATTTTATTGAGGATAAAATCGCAATAGAGTTTCCTAAAAAAATATTGTGGAACCTCATTGTTTTTGCATGGTGGATGGTCAAAAATTATCCACCACCTCTGCCCAAATGGTTCAGTATCCCTTGGTGGTTGCACCAATGGAAAAGGAACCTCTTTCTTGAATGGTGTAAAGGTTAAGTTATTTTAGGGTTTGTGAATAGGGAAAATAAATCAAATTTTGTAATTTTCTCATCTTTCACTTGTTTATAATATAATTTATCAGCATAAAATTGTCTATACTCTCTTCTCTTATCTAACCAACTAATTATTTGCTTGCTAATTGAAACTACATTTGATAACATTGATTCAAGTGATTAAGCAAGTGTGGTTGTATGTGAGGTTGAGCTTACAAGATCTTTCAACCTTACAATTATATCCTTAATATTTTTTTTGTTTTCAATTTTCCCCATTATATTTTCTTGAGTTCCTGGAGCATATTGAGGAATCATTGGAGGTGTTTTTTGGGGTTGTTCTTCAACAGGTATTTTGGGTTTGGAGTGACAGAGGATTTTGAGAAGGAGGTTGATTATCATTTCCTGTAAAATAAATAAATTTATATCAAAAACATATTAAATCTACCTATTTAGAAACAATTTCACACCAAAAAAAAAATCAAAACTTACTCCTTTGACCTCTTTGACATAGTGGCAGAATTTTGGACAAGAATCGGCAATGATTCGATGAAGAAATTGCTCTTCAATAATATGAGTGTGCTCTTGAGGGTTTGAAGATCGCAGGTTAGCAGCTATAGATATCCAAATTTGACCACTCCCACACAGTCAAATTCACCTCTTTTAACTCGTCTATTTCATATCCTCCGTCAATATTAATTAAATTGATTTATTTAATTAATATTCCCCTCTTTGCCTAAGTTTTCTAAGGTATTACTTTAATAATTAATACTTTACTCTTTCACCCCTTTCCTCTCTAAATTAAATAAATACATCAATTTATTTAATTTACTCACTTAATCTTTTTGAATTTAAATTAATTTTAAATTCTTTTTTTCTCTCTCCTTGTCACATCCTCCATAATATTCTTCTAATCTATATTAGTCTAATTAATCCATGATTAGGATGTACACACCCTTAATCATGGATTAATGTCACATCCTCCAACTTTTGCCATTTGTCTATAATCCTTCATTATTCTTCTTAATCATTTATTTGTACAACTTTAATCTAATCACATGCCATATTTGGCATGTCCTCTAAGTCAACAACCTTCACAATCACTTTCTCCATTTGGCATTGACCTCTTCCCCATGTGAATTTAAAATTCATATTTATTCATTCAATGCATTTCTCTTCCTCGTGAGGATCTTTGACAAGTCACATCACCCACATGAGTCAAAGTCCTACTTTTTGGGAACCTTGTCTTATCCATAAGATATTCCTAATCATGTGAATTTAAAATTCATATTTATTATCCCAACCACTTCTCTCTCCCCCATGATGATGTGTGAGGAATTCTAAAATTCCTCACATATCAACATCATTCCCACTTGGGGACAAGAAGTTCCTTTTTGAGGAAATTTTCTCCCCTTCCAAGGTACTTGTCCTTCCTCCACCTCACTTGTACCTTCTTCACCTCACATTGTCCTCTTTGCCATCTCATATCCACATGGCAAGATGTGAGGGCTTGTGAGTCCTCAACTCACCATAGCCCTCCATCTTGGCCATCGTGGCTCAATCTTGACCATTGAATTCTCTAGAGAATTCTCTTTTCATATAAAAGACTCATATTCTCATTTCATTCATCCATAACACTCATTTTTGTAGTCAAGCTCTCCAACTCAAGCACTAGCTCATATCCTCCATTGTTGCACATTTTCAAGATTGCATTCCATTCATTTGCATTCATCTCTTAAAACACCCACATTCTTCATTGAATTCTCCATATCATCTAGATTACTTTGCATCCTTTTTTCATCACATCTTTCCGTCAAGGAGCACACATCTAAGCTTCAATCAAGGGCCAACCAAGGAGATCAACACAAGCAAAGGTATAATCATTGTTTTATCTTTCTTTTGTTTGTGTTCAACTTAGGCTAATCTTGAAGTGGTCTTTTGTTTCTTTACATTGCATTTTTTGTTTGTTTTTGCATATTTAGAGTAGAAAAACACTTGCACACATTTCTGGCATGCCCAGTGGGACTAATCCAAGGGATCTTCACCAAAAATTAAAGTTTCTAAATTCTCTCCAAAATCAGCATCATCAAGAAGTGGTCAAAATTCTGACTCCAATGCAACTCAAACTGGGTCAAACAGAGCTACGGAGCCCAAGATATGCTCGGTCAAACCATTGTCAACCCTAGGTCTGGGACAAAGAAAAAAAGGGCCGATAATTGATGTTGTAAAAAGTGACCAAAGTTGGCATCATCACAAAGAGCTTGGTGAAAGCTTTCTGATGGCATTTGTTTTGCATGAATCAGTGTCCATTTGCCCGAGTTACGGGCAGTTAAAGATTGTGCAAGGAAGGTTAACTTTGACTGTATAGATGCTGACATTAGCATTCCGTACAGTATGGATAGTGAAGTAGACCACCCAAAATCTGACACATGGCATCCATGTCAACACTGTACAGACCAATCACATGAAAACAAGTGTCATCCGTACACATGTCAGTGTCCCTTCAATGACACGTCAACACATAGTCACCGTCCACATCAATGGACACATCAGAGTTATCAACCAATGAAATTTTTCCACGTGGCATCACCCTGGTACAACACGTGGGCCTGTCGTTACCCCTCCTCTAGTGGACAGTTGGAAACAAATGTTATATTTGTTAAAAAAGATTGAGCGACCCACATGGGGCTTGAACCCCCGCACCCCTTATCACCCGCTTAAAGCACTTGTCGTTACACCATATGTGGGTAGGTTTACTCAACATAGGCGTCAGTTTCTTTTGTTGTATGATGGGTGGAAATTTGGTGGATAAAAAATAGGCCAGTGGGAGTTGAACCCCGCACTGGTCGGCTCCCAAAATTTTCAACCACCGGTGTGCCATCAAGGGCGCTTGAAGCAAATAGTGTGTGAGCTTTTAATAAACCATAGTAAGCCTGAATTTTATAACTAAATAACAATTTTATGGTTATTGGGTGGGTGTTGCAAATAAAATAGCAAACCTCTAAAACAAACAAAGCCTGAAAATGGATTAAATTAAGGGCTCTAAATTATTTTAAAAGATTATTGAGGGGGATAATATTGTTTTGGGGATATTATATGATTTTATGGTTTTTTCTCCATATGGAAAATGTAATTGTATTTAAGGGGGAGTGCATAGGAGGGAAGCGAAGTGATTTTTTGTGAACTAAGTTTTGTACTTTGGAGAATTGTAAGAAGATTTCCAAGTGATAGTGAATTTCATCCTTATGCATTTGAAGCTTAGTGAAGCTTGTTGCATGTGTGAAGGATTTTCTTATGTAATTCATTATTGTGTGAGGAGACAAGAATCTTGTAACGGGTGGAAGACCTTGTAATCATTTTCTGGAGATTAATCGAATCGGTCTCACTCCATTGGAGAAGACCTAGAGACATAGTCACAATTATGGCGAATTCCGTTATCAAATTGTTTGCATTTTCTCCTTTCTTCTCTCTCACATTCTAGTTATCACCTTGATTTTTAATGCATAATTTCAATAATGTACACTTGTTTTTCAGTTTCCATTAAATTTCTTAAGTTAAGCATTCAATTATGCAATTAGTCTAGATCCTAAATCAGATCAGGGACCCACAAACAGATCTTTTTGCTTTCGCGTTTGTTGTTTTTTGGAATTTTTGTAGGTTTAGGTGACACAAAGATGACTTTGACCTGAACAGAGGTGACCTCACCCTAGGATAAGTGACCCTAACTTGAACAGAGGTGACCCTGCCCTTGCAAGGTCACCCATCTAAGACACAAAAGTTAGTTTTCTTCTATGTTTTAGCAACAAGGGCGACCACTCCCTAAATAGGGGTGGCCACACCTTGAAAAGAGGTGATCCCGCCCTGATAGGGGAAACCACACCCTGAATAGGGGCGATCCTACCCAAACAGAGGCTTCTACAAGGTCAAAACTATGTTTAAAGTCATTTTTGGAGCCTATTTTTTATCGTTTTAGTTATTACTGACCCCCTAACTCATCTTGTTGGTGATTGTGATAGCTTTTGCTAACATTTTTGCATCTCTTTTATGCTTAATGAATTTTAGAGGTTAAACTTCTAACGTGTTTGTTGCAGGACGAATGGGTCAAGTCTCCTAGTTAGCTTGTTTGCTTTCATTTTCATACTAGTTAGGCACATAGTTTAAGTAGGGGGGAGTCAAAACATTGTTTGCCATGTTTTTAAGTAATTTATTGACATATCCAATCCCCTTGCACCATTTTGTGATCTTGGGTGAAGAGAAATCATAGCTTACTTAGTCTTTTGTGTTGCCCAAGGGGCACTACATCATTCAAGCTTCACCTTACACTTTGCGTGAGCCTGGGGAGTAGTTGAAAATGGTTAGTGTTCTCTTTTTAGCAGGACCTGCTTGGGGATTTCATCACCCTAAGGGACAACCCAACCACGTGTACTAGCGGGGTATATAAAGGGGGGAGAGCCAAAGTTGTACCCAATCTAGTCACGTCGTGTCTAGCAAAGCATCAAAGCTAGGGTGATACCTAGATAGATGTGAAGAGTTGGTCCAAGCCTTCAGTATCTCACTGGGGTTCCTGACCACATTTTTGATGGGCTGGTGTTCATGATTGTTCCTCATGTACCAAGCAAATATCTAGCACTCCCTAGATCACCTTGTTTAGCCTAGTTAGAAGATTGTGTTGGCCATACCCTTCATACTAATCTTAGGATTGTGTTATTTGAACTGTCTTTTTGTGCTAAACTAGTGAATTTTTATTCAATCAAGTTAGTATTACTTTTTGCTTGTTTGAAGTATTTTTTTTCTTTTTCCATAGTCATTTTTCCTAATTCAAGTTTAGGTATGTTGACAAAGGTGACCACGCCCTAAACAAAGGTGACCCAACCCTCAAGAGGGGTGACCCTGCCCTCTGTCTTAGTCATTTTCTAGTTAGAATTGTTCATTTTTCACCCAAATAGGTGGCCTTTCCCTGAAAAAGAGTGACCTTTCCCCAACAGAGGTTGTTACATTCTAAACGGTCACCCGTGCCTCCTGTTTAGTCATTCTAAGCATCTGTTTCCCCCTTTTGCTAGTTTGTTTCCCCATTTTGAGAGTTTGGTCTCTCATTCCATGAACCCATTCATCCATTTAGAGAGTTCATTCACCATTTGAGGAACCCATTTTATCATTCAAGGAACCCATTTCATCATTTGGGGAACCCGTTTCACTGTCCAGGGTACCCGTTTTGTCATTTGAGGAACCTGTCTCACTATTTGGGGAACTCATTTCATTGTTCAAGGAACTCACATGTGTCATCATTCAAGGACCTTGTTTCATCATTTGCAGAACGCATTCCATCACCTAGTAAGTTTGTTTCACCATTTTTCAGGCTTGTTCGCCCATTTCAATAGTCCATTTGACCCCCTTTTCTTATTTAGACAAGTCCAGAAACCTAATAGGTGGCCACACCCAAAGGATAGGTGACCTCACCCATTGAACAAGAAACGCTACCCTTGGATAGGTAGCCATTCCCAAAAGACAGGTGACCCCTCCCCTAGACAGGTGACCCTACCCAATCCAGAGGGTCAAGCAGTTGGGGACCTAAAACCTTATTTTTTGTTGTGATCAGAACATTTTCATCACCTCCCATTCACTCACAATATTCACTTTAGTCCATTTGTATTTTCTAAAGGTCATTCAATCATCACCTACATCATATAGGAATTTCTACACTTTCATTATCGCTTTCTCAATTGAAATCCCCTAAACCTTGTTTTAGAGGTTATTATCCAAATTAACCTAGGCATTTGAATCCAATTGTCATCCTACACATTAGTCATCAACTTAGGCCCAATCAATCCACTTTCAGCTTGAGGTGGATTTGGTGTTGTAATTCATCATCCTCGGCCCAATCAATCCATTTCCATCTTGAGGTGGATTCAATGTCATGACCATCTATCTGTCAATCTGATCAATCAACACCTTAAGTCACCTAGGGTGATTTTTGGACCTGGTTTAGAATCCCTTACATCATCCATCATCTAATCTTGTTAGTTGTTTCATCAACCAATCTTGATCCATCATCTAAGCCTATCAATTGTTTCATCAATCAATCCTATCCAATCATCCAATCCTATCCTTATCCAATCATCCAATCCCATCCTTGTCCAATCAATTGATTCTTTATCCAATCCAATCAATCTTCCAATTGTCATTTAGGTCATCCCTACATTCCATCCCATTATTTAGTTTCACCTTAGTCCACCCGTAGTTCTGCACTTTCATGCCCGTTCAGACTCAATCACAAACCAAGAAGCAAATGGTAGAACAACAAGGTCAAGGTTCCTAGTCGAACATCTCTCAAGATCCCCATAATGGTGCTTCATCATAGTCTAACACTGACGTTCAAAATACTTTACTGCCTGGTGACAAGAACATGGTCAATCAGCTTGAAGTCACCATTGACGAATACCTAAGCAATCCTGCTAATGTTCAGATGATGAATCACCTCCTCAACAAGTGTGGGGATAAGATTCTCACCACTCCGATCATGAAGGGATTCAAACCACCACATGATCTTGACATGTCATAGTACACCAACACCCAGACCCCTCTAGTCCCTCAAGACCCACAAACTTCACAAAACATTGTAGGAAATTCATATGTTCCTAAGGGTCCACCTATAGAGAACTGGTATCATCCTGAATTTGAAAATGTCATGATACATCAAGTGGCCAATTATCCTCACCTCCCATTTGTAGCCTCTACGACACTACATGATCCTAATGATCCCTATTCCTATGGAATGTCACAGAACATTCCATCTACTCCACCACTCCCACCTCAGCATCCTAGTCATCCACCTGTCAACACTAGGGGAAATCCCTTTCTTGCATTAATGTCACCATCACAATCTGTACCCACAAGTAATCTCCTACCGCCACCTCATGGTAACAATCCTGCACTCCAATAGCCTCCCGTTAATCCTCATCAATCCACTCCTTCGTAAGCACAGTTGTAGCATGCAACTATCCCCTCACAAGCACTACCACAGCATACTGCTATCTTTTCCATCCCCTCACAATAGCATCATCAACAACCCCTGCAACAGAACATTTCAATTTTGCAACAAAACATTCCACGAAAAAATATTTTGATCCCACAGCAGCATGCCGTCGTTCCTACACAGCCTCCTCATCAAGCAATGCAAACTACATCTCAACCTCAACAACCACCCCATGGTTCCTCTATAGCAATCCCACAACAATAGCACATCCCATCTTGCCAACCACACCACACATTCCTAGGAAAATGCAACGCAATCCTCTCACACAATATCTCTACCATATGGCTATCATATATACCACTTATGCTGCTACATCTAATCCTAATCTGAATATCCATGTGGCCTCTCAGAATCCACCATGGACTCAACCGCCACTTTACACTAATCCTCCACAATCACACATAAATCCATATCAACAGTTGTCTAATCCAAAACTACCACCATATGCCACACAACAGCCAAATGTTGCATATAATCACCAATCCAATCCATACTACACCTAACAACAACTGTCCTATCAACAGGGTGCTTCTCCACCTCCTACTATCAACAACCATCATCACAACAAGGTGTTTCCATGTCCTCATAATACCAATATCTGTAGGGTGCCACATCCACTTCATATTATCAGCAACAACCACCTTATCAACAAGCAACTTCCACCGTGTATTGTCAAAATCCGTCATCTTCCTATCCACCTTACATCAATCAGCAACCACAACTCACATACGCTAACCAATATCACCAGACACCTATGCCTTCGCTAGCTAATTATCAAAACACTTCAACCCAATCTTCATCATATTAGCAATATCCTCCATATAATCAACCCAATCCGTCTGATCCAACTCCACCGGCGAATAAAGATCTGAGGGAGATCAAAGTTGTATTAAAAGACCTACAAGCGGGGACGTCTAAGAAATATTTTAAGTTTGAAGAGATTTGTCCCTATCTGTTTGATTCTTTGATTTCACTTGTCCCATTTCCAAAACATTTCTAGATACCCAAGTTCGACAAGTATACAAGAACTAAAGATCTAAAGGCCCATCTGCAGGAATTCTATGCACAATGTCAAGATGTCCAACATAATGACAATTATCTCCTGCGCCTATTCCCCAAAAGCTTAGGAGGGCCGGCCTTAGATTGGTTTATGGGTTTCAAGAAGAGTACAGTTTCTTCCTTTGCTAACCTTTCTGAATAATTCTTTAAACATTTCTCCTTTAATTTGGAGAAATATATTGACACTTTAAACCTCTTGAAGGAGAAGCAATGTAACAAAGAAACTTTCACTAAATACCTGCAAAGGTGGCGAGCAGTAGCTAGCCGAATGAAATCCCCTCCCAGCATGAAATAAATGGTAACCCTCTTTGTGGCCACTGCTCATCCTGAAATGGCGCATGCTCTTAATCTCCATTACATCACTACTTTTGTAGAGGTTATCGAAAAGGGTCCCATCATTGAGAGAGTGCTTGTCGCCAAAGGGAAAATTAAATTGTATAACTCAGATAAGGACAAGTCATCCAATGACAAATCCCTTTACTTGAATAAGAACAAGAATGTGGTCAACGATGGTGTCACCAATACCAAACATGTTCAGGTGGCCAATACCTCCCAGAGGCAACAACAATCCATGCCCAATGCCATATCCGTGCCATAGGGGGCACCTTGTTAGTCCAACCAAAATAATCAAGGGAACTGTAAACATCAATTCACTCAACTAGGAGAACCCTTGAGCATTGTCTTCAATAGGTTGTTGTAGGTCAATTACCCAATCACATATCCTGTGACTAAACCTTTTGATGATTCTAAGGCTAAACCTGCCTAGTACAAAGAAATGAGTATTGTGGTTTTCACAAGATTAAATGTCATTCCACAAACAAATGTCAAGGTCTAAAAACATATTTCCAAGATCTTATAGATTGAGGAGATATCCATGTGGATGCCAACTAGGCATTGTCGTCCAATTCTTAGTTGCAAATATATCAAAACACTTTCCTAAAGCATAACCAAGGTCCTAGCACATCCAACGCAATTCTTGGACCTAGTAACAATAACAACCAGGACAACAACACTAATAATATCACTTACAAGAATGTCCCTTTCAACTATGAGGGTCTCATTACGCATATTCTCTTGGAAGAACCATGTGTTTCTATGATACACGAAAAAGGAAAATACCCCCAATGTTTTGCACAACTCATCGTACTCACATCACTATTCCTGGAGCCTCCATGTCAACCCCATCACCCCTATGAGCTCTTAGTACAACATCCTCGATCACTTGGGAAAGAATACAGTGCAAATATCTATTTTAGATTTGCTAAAGTCTTCTCCTATCCATCAGGAAATCTTAACTAAAGCTTTATAGGATTCCTGTGTCCCTAATGACATCGACCCCACACAGTTTCAAGCTCTAGTGGGATACCTTTCATCAACCTACCAACTAGGTTTCAACCAAAATGACATGCCTGCCATCAACTCGAATCACAATTGACCCCTCCATATAGAGGTTCTTATTGCCTGACATAAAGTAAAAAGGGTCCTGATAGATAATGGCTCTGCTCTCAATCTATGCACCTTAAAATTCATAAAGTAGGTAAGATATACCCATGTTGATCTAAGCAATCAAATTATCACTATAAAGGCTTATGATAATGCAGAAAGAGACTTTGAAGGGGTTATTGATCTTCCAATTCAAGTTGGCCCCATTATACAATACACCACTTGTCACATCCTTGATTTGGACCTCCCCTACAACCTTCTTCTTGGCTGACCATGGATCCATGCCATGCAATCTGTCCCATCCACCTATCATCAATGCTTGAAGTTTCCATTCAATGGGATGGAAGTTACGAAACAAGTTGATACCTAGCCATTTGAATGTTGTCATGCACTCAAAGCTTCTTTCCCTCATTTCCATTATTTTCTAGGAGTGGAAATGGGACCACCACAAGCATCCTAATCTAATCCATCATCCACCACCTCATCTGCTCCATCATCTACATTCGAACCATCCATCACCAAGGTTCAGATCATTGACAAGGGATGTGGTGAGTATGAGGGCATAATGTTTTGAATGTGGAAACCATGCCACCCTCACCACATACGTACGATCAACCCTTCAAGTCTGCACTGAAGGAAGAACAAAAGACAGTCACCCTAAGCTCTAAAAATGTGGGAACTAGCACTTATGTATCTCCCATGTTACCACAAGACACACCTGAAGATGATATAAGCCAGTGGATATATCGTGAAGAACCTGAGCCTACTCCACCCCTAAAGGAATATTTTCAAGAGATGTATCCTTGGCCGTCTAAGTTATGTTGAGAAATATAATTATCAGGGGGGAGGTCTTGGTCCAGAAGAGCTAGGAAGGAATCAACTGATTGATACTTCTATACGTCCAAGAAACTCAAGCCTAGGATATGATAAAAAGAAAAAGGGTCTTGCAACATCGACTAGTACTTCTAACAACATAAGTGCATATGATGATATTTTGGAAGATATACTAGAAGAAGAGTGTATCATACATGTGTATGATGATGTAGACCGCGTCGACCTTTCCTCCATGTTTGAATTCCTATCTGTTTGCACCATCAGCCTTTCCCTTTTCCATCTCGAACTCATAGACTAGGATCTACATGATAGCACACCGATCAACTCACTTCCCTCAATGGATACATATGTACATCTCATGGGATTGGGGGAAGATGAACACCCCAGTCACAAAAATAAGAAAAAGAAAAATCAAAAAGGGTCACCTAGTGAAAACCTCCTTGAGGCACTTCTTGACTCAGAAAAATTCAAAATAAAGGACGTATTTGATAGTGAAAACCTCAATGAGGCAATGGAAGATGGGGATGTCCATCTTCCCCTTGTTTGAACATAGTTTTCTAAACGATCATCCATTCTGATCAAGGAAACACAAGAGGTAAATTTGGGAACTGCAATAGATCCCAAAATTACATATGTAGCCAAAGCCCTCTCAGAGGAAGAAAACTCTAACATTGTTAAGCTTCTCAAGGAAGGAAAAATCAATTTCACATGGGCATATTTAGACATGCCTAGATTAGATCCTACTTTGGTTGTACACCACCTAGATGTGCATCCTGATGCAAAACTAGTTAAGTAGAAGCTTCGTAAAATGCATTCGCAAATTGCTCTATTGGTCAAGAAGGAATTGGAGAAGTTGTTGGAGGCCAAATTTATAAGACCCATTAACTACTCTAAGTGGATCTCCTATGTCATGCCAGTAGCCAAGCCCAATGGGAATGTCAGGGTTTGTACAGATTTCAGACACCTCAACAAAGCCTATCCCAAGGATGATTTCCCCTTGCCAAACATTGACATGTTAGTTGATTTAACTGCAGGACATGATATGCTATTCCTCATGGATGGCTTTTCTGGATACAATCAGATCAGAATTGTGACTGAAGATCAACATAAAATAGCATTTACTACACCTTGGGGTACATTCTATTATAATGTTATGCCCTTCGGTCTTAAGAACGTAGGGGCAACCTACGAATGCACAATGATAGTCATCTTTCATGATCTTATCCACATCATCATGGAAGACTATGTTGATGATCTATTAGGGAAATCAAGAACCAAAGAAGAACACCCTGCAGTCCTAAATAAAATCTTTGAGTGATTGGAACACTACAAGTTGTGCTTGAATCTGAAAAAGTGTGTTCAGGGTTACGTCAGGAAAGTTGTTGGGCTTCATTGTCTCCAGGAGAGGTATAGAAATGGATCCAACAAAGGTCAAAGCAATTATGGACATGCCCCCGCCTTGCAATCTGAAATAGTTAAGGAGTCTCCATGGTAAGTTGCAATCCATCAGAAGGTTCATAGCGCAGTTAGCTAATAAGTGTCAACCATTCATGCACCTCCTGAAAAAGAATACATCTTTCAAGTGGGATCCCATGTGTCAACAAGGATTTGAAAATATCAAGGAATATTTGGATCATCCTCTCATCCTTATGCCTCTAATCCTAGGGAAGCCACTCTATTGTACATTTTAGCTACTTCAATGGAACTAGGGGCATTGTTGGCACAACATGATGAGTCATCCAGGGAGCGATAATTTTACTATATTAGTTAAACCTTAGTCGGCTATGAACTAAACTATTCTTCAATGGAGAAAGCCTTCTTAGCTATAGTTTTATGTTCATAAAAGCTTAGACATTACATGCTCAGTCATCTAGTAAAGTTAATATCAAAAGTTGACTTGCTTAAGTACTTGCTCTCCATAACAACTTTGACTAGTTGTATGGTTAAATGGGTCATGTTGCTAAGTGAATTTTTACATAGAGTATGTGGACCGCAAAGCTATTAAGGGGTAGGTGATAGCGGATCAGTTAGTCAATGTTCCCCTAGTTGTTGCACATCCTCTAGTAACAAAATTTCTTGATGAAGAGGTCTTTACACTAGCAAAAGCAACCACATGGACACTATACTTTAATGGGTTGTACACACATAATGGATTGGGGGCAAGCATCTTTTTTGTCATGTCCCAAGGTGATTATATCCCAAAGTCATTCAAATTGGATTTTCCATGCACAAACAATATAGCCGAATACAAATCTCTTCTTACTAGCCTTAGAATTGCAATCAAATGGAATATCGCTCACTTGAGATTCTTTAACGATTTGCAGTTAGTCATCAAGCAGGTCAATTATGAGTTTCTAACAAAAGATGAGAAGTTATTTCCTTATAAATGCATGGTTGATGACTTTAAGAAGTATTTCATCTCTCTTCAGTTTGACCAAATCCCCAGAGTACAAAACAAAGTTGTTGATGCAATGGCTACAATTGGCTCTTTAATTGACATTCCCAAGGATCGAACAAACTATGAGTTCCTAGTTGAGCAACTCTTAATCCCTGCATACGACATCCCTGAGAATGAGATGGTATGTGAAATCGTAGGTCCTACATCCCCATGGTACCATGATATCTATGTCTATCTTCATGACAACATCCTACCCGCTGACCTTACCCACAACCAACGCAAGTCATTTATCCAATGCACATCTCGTTACACCATTGTAGGTGATACTCTTTATCATCGTGGATATGATGGAAATTTTCTTCGCTATCCAAACAAGACAAAAGTTCACACTACGTTAATGGAAGTGCATAGTGGTGTTTGTGGCACCCACTCAAATGACATGGCTTTAGCTAAGAATATTCTCAAGGCTGGTTACTATTGGCCCACACTGGAGCATGACTCTTGTGAATTTATGAAGAAATTCTTACCTTACCAGCAACATGCAGACCTAATACATGCTCCTGCTCAAGATCTGCAACCTATTGTAACACCATGGCCTTTTTCTTAGTGGGGTTTTGACTTAGTCAAAAAGATATATCCCCCATCCTCTGATGGCCACACCTTCATTATCACTACCATAGGTTGTAAAGCATGTGTGTGACACCTTTCATATCCAACACCAGTGGTCTATGACATATTACCCTCAGGATAATGGACAAGCAGAAGACACTAACAAAACTCTAATTAAAATCTTGAAAAAGGTTGTCAATAGTACTGGTCGAGATTGGCACCTCCACATCCACCCCACCCTTTGGGCTTATCACACATCCATCTACATTCCCACTAGTGCCACTCCATATTCCCTATTTTAAGGTGTCGAATCCATCTTGCCGATTGAGGTTGAGATCCCCTCACTGAGAATATCCTTGAAGAATCTCATCACTAAAGACAACACATGGGTTGCTCACCTAGCTCAGTTAGAACTCCTAGATGAAAAGAGGATCAAAGTATATAATCATCTTCAATTGTATCAAAATCATCTTAAGTGTAGTTACAACAAGAAGGTATGTCCCTATTAATTCAACATTGGAGATCTATTCCTTAAGGAGAAACAGTGTACCTAGTAGGACCGAGACAAGAAGGGAAAGTTTGAGCCTAATTGGTTGGGTCCTTATGTTATCATAGCAAAGTATGGATCTGGGGCATACCACCTTGCCACACCTGAAGGGGATCCCCTTGAAGATCCTATCAACATCATGCACCTAAAAAGGTTTTAACTTAAATCAATTGGGTCCTCCTATCCTGCCAAAAATTAGAAAAATCCAAAAAAAAGTAAAAAATTATCAAAAATTAAAAAAAAATTAAAAAAGTCAAAAATTTAAAAATAGTAAAGAGAAATAATTCATTCTATGGTTAAAACCACCCTTGGTGGTGCCTTGGATAAGTACAGTTGGTGAAAACCTGGTAATAGGCACCATCCATAGAGAGCTTAATCATTATCTACCTTGTGTCCTAGTTACCGCTTGTCTCCATTCATCCTATCCTCACATCCAATCCTAACATCTTATCTTATCCTATCACTTCATTTGTATCATGACCTCGATTACTTGGTATGTTTTGATTGAGCATTGGATGATCTACATCAACTATATGCAATACTAAGCTTTTAGCTTATGTCAGTCTCCCATCGTCATCTTGAGTCCTCCATCGTGTTGGTCATCGTAGCTTGTCTTTCATTTGTCCTTCATCACTTTTTCATGTCAATCCTTTGTCTTTTCCAAACTATGTTTCCCCTATGCTTTCATGTAGGAAAGGTTGACCATTTGATCCTCCCCCGGGGAATTTGTCCATTGTGTCTTTCGTCAATATCCATCATCGGTCTCCATTGTCCTCTTCCTGCCTTTATCCATGGTCTTTTCTTGAACTACGAGGGCTCTACACATTCACGTAGGCAAGGCTAGTCTATGATTAGCCCCTAAGCCCCTAGGTCTGTAGGGTGTGTCAGTCTTGTGCCTTGTGTCTTGTGTCTTTTCTTGTGTCATCAAGTGTGTCCCTATCTAGCTAGTTCTTAACAAATGGGATCCTCTAGTATCGGGAGAGCTGATTGGTGTCAAATATCCTACATCATATGGGTCATCTTAGTTTAGTTTCCATCTTTGGTCTCAACAGGATGTATCCTTCCTAATAGACCTCATCAACGCCATCCATCCTCTTGATCCTATGGAAAAAGACATTTGAAATTAATTATGATCTTTTGATGCTTTTGGCTTTTGTTTATCATTTGAGATCCCTATCACAACTTGTCAAGGTTTCCATAATCTATCATATTATGGTATGTTTTAATTGGTTAAGATAGAGACATATTTTTCTCTTTTTGCTTGTTGTTGTCTGTTGGGCTATCCCACATAGTACCCACCAAGATCCCTAGGATCTTGTGTTACACTGGGGCATCCCTTTGTGCTTTTTTTTATCCCAATGCCTGACCCAACCAAAGTCTTCATCACTTTGGGGTGTTGGGATAGCCTTCTTGTCTTTTTTGTTTGTTTTTTGCATTAGACGCTAACTTGCCTTGGTTTTACATACCCTAGTACCTGGTGTCTTATGCTATAGAAAAAATCAATGCTCTAAAGATGGAAAATCATATTAGGATTTTATTTCATGGTCAATTTTGTTGCATTGCATTCTTATCTATCCTATGACCTATGATTTTGGTTGTGCAAATATTCACATTCGATCTCCCATTCTCCTCAAGATACTAGTGGTTCTTGATAGGTGCAGTTTCACACCCATCTTCCCTTAATTTTATAATGATTACATGGAAAGTACCTACGCCTATCATCTACCCTCATTACCATTCAAGTCCTTATTGACAGTTATTCTCATGTTGCATTTCATTTTAAATAAGCTAAAGCAAGCATGATCACAAATAAAGTCTATTTACCATCCACATTGCATCTCATATTACATTATAGGTACACTGCATTTTATCCCGTGTGCATTATCATCTCACATTAAATTTTTTAGATTAATCATGTATGGTTATTCTAAGCATCCTATATTCATTTTAATATCAATTCATTTCCATAATAGTTTATACCATTAACACATCATATGCATTGCCAGCTGCATCACAAATCGTTAGGTCCATATCCATAATAGATAAAGTCATAAATCATACATCACATCCCGCATTATACACATTATTCATCGTACATAACATCTATCTCATCCATATAAGCATCAACATACATAAACATATACATACATTACATCATCATGATCATCCATCATAAAATCGTAAACATACACATATGCATAAATAACATCATCTATCATACGCATAACATGGTGTCAATAAGGGTTGTCGCATATCATATGAAAATCAAAATCAAATGTCCGTCACATAGTCCATCATAATGTCCATCAATACCATCAAAATACATGTCCGTCGTATACATCATAATCATAAAATAAAGTATAAGTACAAGGCCCTGACTCAAAGGTCACCCCTGCTACTCTATATTGCCCATCCACCCTGCACCTATCAAAAAAATGGTACCCTATCATCTTTCGAATGAGCTACCCATGTCTGACCTCTATGGAGAGTTAGGAACTGGCCCTCTATGAGGGGGGGCCGCCTAATAGTCATTGTATCCTCAGGTCCATGTCCCTAGTGACTAGGATGGCACAGGCATCTAAGGAGCTTGTCAGACATAGTGAAATGTGTGTTGTATAGGATCTAGAACCGCTTGTTGATAAGTACACATCCAGAAGGTCACCTCCCTCATATGCTCATCTTGCTCAGCAGCTTGATACCAAGCTACATTCCAATCAAGTCTATATCTATCTTGATCTCCATAAATGACTCTACTCTCCTTTCCCCACGCCTCCTGGGCTAACTGTAGCTAATTGATCTGCACCTATAGCCGATCTCTCACTATATATCTATCCTCCTCTACAGCCAATGCTCATGCCTCTATGGCATTCCTCTCTCTCTCTCTCTGTAGTGTATGTACCTCTATCCCTATCTCACTGCTACCACCCTGCATAACTTGCATTTGTATCCATGCAGCATCCCTCTCTCCCTGCATAACCAACGTCTATATCTGTGTCGCATCCCTCTCTCCCTGTATAACCTATGTTTTTATCCATGCAACATCCCTTTATCCCTACATAGCCTCTTCTTGTGCCTGTGCTATATCCCTCTCACACCATAAGGTTTGTATCTGTGTTGTAGCTATATCTCTCTCACCCCAAAAGGCATGTACCTCTATCTATGTTGTGTCTATCTCTCTCTATAAAGTCTCTGACCAGGACTTTGTTGCCTCTACCCTCACTAGTATCGATCTTGTATCCCCAAGTGTTTCTTATACTACCGCCACCTTGTCCTAGAGCTCCTCTCGCTCCCTCCTTAGCCTATCTCACTCCAACCTCAACTCAGCCCTCTCCCTCAGTAGCCCAATCACCTGTACCCTCAACTCCTCCATCTCCCTCTCTACCTACTGACAACCATCTACTGATACCTGATTTGTTGCTCCTCTGGGCTTTTGTTGTCCCCTAGCCTATAATATACTCATCTCCACCTATAGTTTGTCTCTATCCCAACTAACCCTGGCCAGCTCATCGTGTCCTCTCTACACCTCTACTCACAAGCCATCTCTCTCCCTCTCCACATCCTGATGCTGTGAGAATAAGTGTTCAAACATGAATCCATAATCCCTCTATCCCTCTGCCTATAACCTAGCTACATCTACCTGTAGCCTGCTCCCTTCAACCCCAAGTCTGTGCACCTCAGCCTCCATAACTCTTAGCCTCTGCTTTGTCATTCGTAGCCTCACCTAAGCCCCCCTCCACAATACTTCAGGGTCCTCAAGTGGAACATATGGTATCGCTACCAGTGGCTCCACCATGAGAACATCCACCTCCATAACATCCTCTTATGGCTCATGCTCCTGCTCAACCCCGATCTCTATCGGGGCTCTCCTCTATTGTCTCCTCCTCCCCGCTATAGAATTTTCCATCAACCCAAGGGATTCATACCCATTATGTACCACATCGATAAGTCAAGCTTACGTGGACGAAGGGTCGAGGGCTCAAGGGACTCAAACTGATGTCTTGTGCTCTGATATCATGTAGAATTTTCCATCACACCAAAAGCACGTACTAGTGGTGGAGAGGGATCTCATCATGTATATAGTCACTACGCCAACACCCACCCTCATCTATTGTCCTACGGCCCCCACCTCCACCTCAGGCTCATCTCTCTCATCCTTCATCTCCATCTCTGGCTCACCACGCTCCTACTCGACCCCGATCTCCACTTGAACTCTCCTCTACTGTCTCTTCCTCCCTACCCTCATTTGCTATCTTATGGCCCCCACCTCCACCTAGGGCTCATCTCTCTCATCCCTCATCTCCATCTCTAGCACATCATGCTCCTTCTTGGCCATGCTCTCCACCCAAGCTCTCCTCGATTGTCTCCTCCTCCCTGCCCTCATCTACTATCCTACGTCCCCCACCTTTACCGCAGGCTCATCCCTCTCATCCACCATCTCCATGTCAAGCTCCTCTCTCTCTTGCTCAATCACCACCCACTCCCTCCTCTATTGTCTCCTCCTCCTCATCGCCCTCACCGGCGATCTCATGGCCCCTGCATCCTCCTATCCTATCTCCTGCTATCTTGCTGCCCTAACCGCCTCCTGACCCCTCCTCCACTGGGCTCTCCCCCTCCCTCTCCTCTATACTGCTAGCCTCAACTCATCCTCTAGTCCAAAACCTAGTGCCTCTATAATGGGCTCCTCTAGCATAATCCTATACCACTAATGATTGGTATACCACCTAGCATATCGACGGGTCACTCCTGCCTCTACCTCCCCTCTGGTCCTACCCAAGTAGGGTACTAGCTACAATGTCTCCCATTGCTCCTTCATGAACTTGGGCATAATCGGCTCTCCCCATGGTCGCTCTCGTGAGATCTACCTAAAACTCTTTGGTCCAGGGGGAATATCCTGTGCTATCCCAAAATACTCATGACCCTATCTGGCATGTGTGCCTCTACTATATGAGGCTCCCTCCTGACTATGTAGCATCTGGTAAAAACGTAGCCTTTGTGTCTCACCTCACTCCCCCTCCACCCAGAAAACTATTGCATCATGTATAGCCTCTACACTATGTGCTCCTCTTGTAGGTCATCTAGTGTCCTCCTCCATCTGTCTAGATCACCAAAGCCCTCATAATGAAACACCTAGTCATACTCTACCCCGTACCACCATGCTACTAGTGTTGTCTCATGCTTTGTACCTGCACTCACCACTCATGGCCTGGCCACACTACTATGCTTCCAGGCCCATACCTATAGTAGATTCACCTATGTCAAGTTGAGGCCCCCTCGATAGCACACCATGTGCATATCTTTATACAACTATAGTAGTACGCATGGCCCCCATGTGAACTCCCCATCTCTCCCATCGACAATATGTTAAATCACCTCCATATAACCTAAGCTACAAAAATGCATGGTCCAATTTGGTATCAATAAGCCATTGATCAACCCATAAAGATAGATTAGTAGTGGTGGCACCCCCACTTCCAAGCATCAGTCCACATCCAACCCCCTCTTCTGAATAGGGAGGTCATCTTGTCTTAACAACATAAACATCATATGATCCAGCTCCTCCCCCACTGATGTTGTCACACTCACCATGTGCCCTGCTATAGGAAGCCTCAGTATCCACCATACATCCTCTAGGGACATAGTCATCTCCCTAGTCAAGAGATGGAATGTCGAGGTCGAAGAATCCCATTGCTCTATGAGCATTGTCAGCATCGCCCGATGAGCTTTGACCGTCAGATAACCTGTCAAGTGTAGTAATCCTGCTCATGACAAGGCCTCATGATCCGCTCCATTCATCACTCTAATTATTTCCTGTAGCAGCTCAAACTACCTCTCTCGTGTCCATAGACTCTCAAACCTCTGCATCCATATCACATCACTATGTCAGTCATCTCATCATTTCCCTCATTTCTCAGCCCCTGGTTATCTTCTAACTAATTATTCCCCCCTCTTTTTTTGGATAAATTTCCCCAATTTTCCCAATGTGTCTTATTTTTCATTTTTTTGCCCCTTTTCTTTCTTCTTTTTGTCAGCCCTTTCACCCGTCCCTGGGCAGAGTTCCCTTTTTTCTGAGTGCGGCTGCCCCTCCTTGGGGTGTCATCACCCCCTCCCAGGTGTAGCTGCCCCTTCTTGGGTGGGGTCACCCCCACCCAGGCGAGGCCGCCCCCCTTAGGGAATGGTTGCCCCTTGCCGAGCAGGGCCGCCCTCTCCCAAGTGTGGCCTCCCCTTTGGGGCACAACCACCCTTAGCTAGGTGAGACCACCCCCTTGGGGCACGACTACCCCTTGTCGGGCAAGGCCACCCCTGTGGGGCACAGTCACCCCTTGTCGGGTGGGGCTACCCCCGTGGGGCACAATCGCCCCTTCTCAGGCAAGGCCACCCCCCCTTGGGGTGTGACTACCCCTCGTTGGGCGGGGATCCCCCTGTCTGAGGTGGGGCCACCCATCCTCGGGTGAGGTTGCCCCTTTCATGGGCGGCGTCGTCCTTCTTCTAGACGAGCTCATCCCGGGAAAACTTGCCCAATCCCAGGGCAATTCCACCCTTCCCTCATTCTCTCCTGCCCCTTTCAGGCACATTTTATATTTTTCAGAGTCACTTTACCCACTAATTGGGTGAATCTTCCCCCCCCTTCCCATTACCTCTAACAAGCCATTCTACCTACCCCATGGGTGAAATCCCAATTTTTCCCCTAACCCATTTTTCTAAACTACCCTAATCCCAAAACCCATGATTTGAAAATGCATAAAAACTTAAAACTATCATAAAAAATGCTTAAAATCACAAAGAGGGTTTTGAACCTAAACTAGCGTGGAACCAAGTGCCAGTGGTAGAACGCCTACACCTTAGCCCCCCGATGGATGATGTCATCATCGTAGTCGTATGGCATCCTCATCTCCTTAGCTCCTCCTTCTCCTCTCCTCTCTCTCTCTCTCCTTCAATTGTCAAGTGTGCAAATGAGGAATAGTAACTCTAAAATCGCTATAAGTAACTTTCCCCTCATTTTTAAATTACTTTTAAGTGAGGGATATTTTTATTTTTTATTTAACCTTTTTAGGCCCTAATTAATCCCCAATCTTCCATAGGCCGCCATTTGTACACCGTGTGTCCATTTGACTCTATTCAAAATCCAATCTTCATGGTTTTTCGTGCTCTATCTACTAATGCTTTCTATTTCTTCATATTGATAAGTCACCTAGGGCCCCTTTTTCTTCCCCATCTGCCCTCTCAAGGGGGAACATCCTACCACTTTCCTCCATTCCTCCATCACCGTCATTTCCTTGTGAGACTGGGGCATCTCCCTCCATTTCCCTTTGTTTGGACAGCTCACACAACCTTTCCCATGTTGGGGCATCATGTTCTAGTCACTTCCTCTATCGTGTCATCTACATTTTATTTTTCTTCGAAACACTATTATTCTAACAATATTTCGAAGAGGGGAAAAATGTAGACATCCAAATTTGACCACTCCCACATGATCAAATTCACCTCTTTTAATTCATCTATTTCATATCCTCTGTAAATATTAATTAAATTGATTTATTTAATTAATATTCCCCTCTTTTCCTAAGTTTCATAAGGTATTAATTTAATAATTAATACTTTACTCTTTCACCCCTTTCCTCTTTAAATTAAATAAATACATCAATTTATTTAATTTACTCACTTAACCTTTTTGAATTTAAATCAATTTTAAATTCCCTTTTCCTTTCTCCTTATCACATCCTCCATAATCTTCTCCTAATATAGATTAGTCTAATTAATCCATGATTAGGATGTGCACACCCTTAATCAAGGATTAATGTCACATCCTCCAACTTTTTCCACTTGTCTCTAATCCTTCATTATTATTCTTAATCATTTATTTGCACAACCTTAATTTAATCACATGCCATCTTTGGCATGTCCTCTAAGTGAACCTTCATCATCACTTTCTTCATTTGACATTGACCTCTTCCCCATGTGAATTTAAAATTCACATTCATTAATTCAATGCATTTCTCTTCCCCATGAGGATCTTTGACAAGTCACATCACCCACATGAGTCAAAGTACTACTTTTTAGGAACCTTCTCTTATCCATGAGATATTCCCAATCATGTGAATTTAAAATTCACATTTATTATCCCAACCACTTCTCTCTTCCCCATGATGATGTGTGAGGAATTCTAAAATTCTTCACATGTCAACATCATTCCCACTTGGGGACAAGAAGTTCCTTTTTGAGGAAATCTTCTCCCCTTCCAAGGTACTTGTCCTTCCTCCACCTCACTTGTATCCTCCCCACCTTACATTGTCCTCTTTGCCATCTCATCTCCACATGGCAAGATGTGAGGGCTTGTGAGTCCTCAACTCACCATAGCCCTCTAGCTTGGCCATGGTGATTCAATCTTGACTGTTGAGTTCTCTAGAGAATTCTCTTTTCATATAAAAGACTCATATTCTCATTTCATTCATCCATAACACTCATTTTTGCAATCAAGCTCTCCAACTCAAGCACATCTTTTTCATTCAAGCACTAGCTCATATCCTCCATTGTCGCACATTTTCAAGCTTGCATTCATCTCTTAAAACACCCACATCCTTCATCGCATTTTCCATATCATCTAGATTACTTTGCATCCTTTTTTCATCACATCTTACCATCAAGGAGAACACATATAAGCTTCAATCAAGGGCCAACCAAGGAGATCAACACAAGCAAAGGTATAATCATTGTTTTATCTTTCTTTTGTTTGTGTTCAAGTTAGGCTAATCTTAAAGTGGTCTTGTGTTTCTTTACATTGCATTTTTAGTTTTTTTTTGCATATTTAGAGTAGAAAAACACTTGCACACAATAGGAAAATGCAAAAACAAGAATGATTGAATGTTGTTTTCTTTGTTTTTTCAAGTTATAATGCAAGCACGTTGTAACACATTCATGTCATGAATTTTTAAAAAATTAAAGATGGTTGGCCACTTTTTGGCCCCCCATCTTTCTGCACCCACCTATGAATGTGGTGTAAAGGAAAATCAACCAATATTGTTGTAGTAGTAGCTTGAAAAAGCAGTCAAAATTTTGTTGTAGCAACAGCTAAAACAACTATAACAATAAAGTTAATTCTGCTATATTTTTTGAATGCATAAGAAAGAGCAATAGCTCTATATTTTATTTTATAACAAATATTATATGTTTTGAATAATACTAAATATAAATCATATTTTTATTTTCCTACACTTTATCTCTATGCTTTTTTCTTTTTTGTTTTTTTCCTCTGCCTCTTCCTTCATACTGGAGGTTCAACTCATTTGGAGTCTTCTACAAAGAGCTGCATACATAACCTTGGAATGATGTCCTTAACATGGGTATGTTTTTCATGGTTGGTAATTAGTGGAGAGATATGTCCTAGCCTTAAATATATCAAGATTTCCATTACAAATAAACTAATCGAAGTGGACTTGAAGCTGTTAAAGACACTAGAGATTCTTTTATTGGATTCTTGTTTGAATTTGAAAACAATATTAGGGTTCTCTTCTCTAAAAAATCTTCAAGATTTAAGTATATGCGGATGTTATCAGTGGAAGAGTATAGAAGGTGTGTAAGAGTTCCAGAAGAATTGAAAACTATAGTAATTTAAGCATCTCGAAATGCTAGCATGCTAAATTTCATTTCTGAACTAAAGTTGTGATTTATACCTTATGTTTTAAAAACTAGATGTTTTCCCTTTTCAATATTTTATTACTTAGTTAATGTTGAACAAGTTTAACACTAAATTTTCCAATGTTTTAGAGACTGCCGTCAAATTATACTATTATAACAGCAGAGGCAACGAATGAAGCAATCTCAAGATTAAATGATAATTTATTTTCTGATGTTATTTTTTATCATACAGTAGATAAGATTGAGAGTAGTGGATCATTTATACCTAGAGGGTATGCTCTCAACTATTAAAGTTATTGCTAATGAGACGTTTTATGCAAAATTCCTAATAGCTTATAAAAATTTATGCAAGCTTCATTAGTAGGTTTATATATACCTGTTACAATGTAATGAAAGTTTATAAAACATATTCTTATAATAGTATGTCAACATATTCTGCATTTTCATTATTATTTTTTACATCTAGATTTGACAAACATATCAAATGTTATCCTTCTTATTTAGATATCACAAAATATTTTCTTGTAGATATTTTTAATTTTTTTAATTATTAGTTAGTTTCAATCTTTGAATTATGATGGACTATCCTTTTATTGTCATAGGTGCTATGAAATAGGTCATGCTGCTACAAATTTTCCTAACTCCAAACCCAAATTGAATTATCAAACTTCATGGTGGAAAGGAAATCTTCACTATCATTATACTATTGAAGTTTTTTAAAGAGATCCTTGGTCCTTATCTAAGCCCACTCAAAGATTACTTTGTTAGGATTTCCATCCAAGATCATAACAGCAAAACCCTTGTGCTTCCATAGAAAAAACTTGCACACAATGATTAGCCTAATTCACATTATCAAAGAGATTGAAAAAAGAGTTATTTGAAATGTACAATATGAGCTTTCATATATAGGAAAGGAAGAGGAAATCCACCTATCATGTGGATTAACAAGTGCCCCATGATGTAGCACAAATGAGTAGACAAGTGTCCTATAAGTGTCAACCTATGGATCATTAGGAATGTGCAAACCAATAACCAATCTGACCAAGTCATCAACCTTAATGTCAAGTGTTGAGTGACCTTTGAGGTGAGATGGAAAGTATTCCAACCTCAAAATGTATGTACATGAGGTTTACCTAACAACTTGGTAACCTCTAGAGGTCTAAAAGGTTGCACATTCAATTAGACAAGATGTTGTATAACTTCATCAACCTAAGTACACTTAAGTATAGTTAATAGATAAATTATTCACTCTAACACCCCCTAAGTGATACTTGGGGAGATCACAAAAGTGTAATAGATAGAAATGGGTCTCAGCTACAAGGTCATGTTAGGTACCCATGTACAAATTTTCTCATACAGTGGAGTAAAGGAGAAAACCTAGTAGGAACAAAAATCCTCTCCAAAAGAGAAAGAGAAGGTTTAAGACCTTATAAGAAGATGTCTAATGATGATAGGAACATCATGATGAAGAACTACTAAAGTATTGATAAGTTGTAAACTTTGTCGAATATGAACTGGTGTTTGTTGGAATCAATGAACCTCTAAGAAATGTAGATCAAGATAAAAGATACAAAACACTGCATGAGTGAACATATGAACACTACTCAACCATGAATACACAAATGCTTATGAAGTTGAAAATATAGATAGTACTATTATTTTGGAGTAATACACTAGTGACATGTGTACACTACTAAAATGTGTATTATTGTGCTCTATGTATAAGTACTGGAATCTCAAAAATAATAATCCACTAAAATAATCTCCCATATGAGAGATCAAGATAGAAGGTCTATGCGACCCCCAAAAAAAGAAGGTTCCTCCATTGCTTCATTGAAAGAAGCATTATCATAACACTTTCATAATCCACCCGTAATGCTAAGAGATATAAGAAAACCAACTAAAATTGGGCATAAGAGTATGCAAGGAATTTAGACCCAGATTGAGGTCAAAAATATGTACAAAAACTAAAAAAGGGTGTGCATCAAGGTACGCATGCATGAGGTGAGAATCACAAGGATCCATTATTGTAATGGCAAAGCAAGGCAACGCACACCATGTGGTGAGAATCGTGAGGATTCATAACTATGATGTCAAATTAAGGCTCTACATAGCCCCCCATTATACTTTATAATTCAATGTAAGTACAAAATTTCCAAATTCCCTCTCTAACACACATTTAGTTTTGTGGCACTTTATATGAGTGCATTTAAAAACTTATTTGTTTTTATTAGTGTAGTGTAGAAAAATGTACACCTTTACATTTTCACACTATGTTTGGGTCCCTTAATTTCATTGGAATTAATTAAGCCTCTAATTGACCCAATTATGTATTTAAAAGCCTAATTAGTCCCATTTTCTAAAAGGGTATCTTATATTAAACAATTGCAAACATCAAATTAAACACCTTGAAAATTGTGTCTAGGATTTACAAGGGTGAATGGGTCCCCTTTAGATTCCAAAACCCAATTTAAAATATATTTTTGGTAATATTTTCATGATCCCAATTCAAGTTACAATTGTCAGCTTTTGAATTTTAATTATCAGGAAATTAGAAAATCGCCTATAAATACATAGTCTTTTTATCAATTCAAAACATCTAGCAAGAAGGCAACTTTCACAAGAGAAAAAATTATTATCAAAGGTGTTTAAGAGCAGATTTTTCAGTCTTCTACAACAACATTCAAGATCTCAAGTATCATGTCAAAGTTATTTGCATCTATGCATGTAGGCTTCAAGCATTCAAGTCAAAATTCAAGCATCAAGATCAACATCCAACCAAGCCATTTCATGCAAGATCAAGACCTTGGAGAGATGTGTGTTAGACTTAAATCCTCCAAGGGAAATCATTCATGGGTTTGGTGAGTTGTAACATAGCATTGTTCATTCATCATTCCTTTCATTCATGTTTCATTTCATTTCAAGGTTTAATTACCAAAATGAGGTTTGACCAAGAAAAACCGTCATTCATCAAAATCAAACAATTTTTTATTTTCTTTGTATGTGAAAATTTACAAGTGAAGAAGAATTGAAGATTGATCTTGAAAAGTGCAATTTTGCAAAGTTGTCAAAGTTATCATCAAAGTTTTCAAGACACAAAATCTTGCTTGTAGAATTTATTTTTAACTTTCTGACAGTGAGATCCAGAGAAATTAGGAGTGGAAATCTAGGAGCAGAGGACTGTGAAATCATATTTTAGATCCTTGTAGCAAGACCCATTTTCCCTAGGAGGAATTTGTCCCAAGAGGACACTCAGCAACAACTTTTGGTGAATGGTACACATCAATTTAACTTTCTCATATTTTCTAGAAGTTTGCTACTTTTTATTGTTTTATGCTTTAAATTGATGATTCAAGTTTCACATTGCATAATTGAGTTTATTTACTATTTTTATTTTTTCTCCCTAAAGTGTTGTTCAAGTAGATTTTACCCCATCTTGTCATAAGGAAAACACCAATATCTCCATTAAGGTTGACTCACCTAAGGGTTGAAATTCAATTTTACCTTTGGAGATCTCTTTTTCCTAATGAAATTAGAAAGATGGGTACATCATCTGTTCAATCACTCTCATTTTGGTGAACCTATTTTTCAGTGTTTCATTTTGGTGAACTCGACATTCTTGCACTATAAATTTTATGATTTACAATTCATTAAAACCCTAGATCTAGGATTTACAATAGTTTGCATTGCATTGCATTAGTTTTCAGTTCATTTAGGATTTGTTAAAATTACATTATTTTCATCTCATTTAGGGTTTTAAGTTTGTGTTTTTCATTGTTTAAAATCTGAAAAATCCAAAAAATTGTATTCATATTGCATTGGTTTTGCATAGTACTTGCATATTAGTGTACTTTCAATTATTCACATTAAAAAATTAAGTCAAAATTGCATTTCAAAAAGTGTCACTTTGTTCATCATTTGTCACAAATTTCATTTGCATTAGGACACCTAAATCTGGAAAAAATTGTCACCAAAAACATAGTTTGCAACCTACAACAGAGAAAAGGTGTAAAAATTAGGAAAATCTTGTATACTTCTCAAAAAAATATTAATTTTATTGGTGATTTTTTTCTTTTTTTAGAGAAAAATAATAATCTCAATTAGCGAATCTTTTGTAATCGCTAAAAATATATAGGAAATCCTGGCAAAGTATAATTTTTTTGATACCAATAAAATATTTTCATTAGAAATTAAATCTATTTTCAACCCAATAAAATATTTTCATTGGTGAATTAAACCTATTTTGAAACCAAAAAAATATTTTTGTGGGAAAATTAAACCTATTTTCAAACCAAAAATATATTTATGATTAAAACCTATTTTCAAACCAAAAATATAATTTTTCAATGGTGAATTTAACCTTTTTCAAACCAATAAAAAATTTCATTGGCGAACTAAACCCAATTTCAAACCAATAAAAAAATTCATTAGCGAATTAAGTTGGTATGCCAATAAAAAATCATAGCATGGGTAGCAAAAATAACAAATACTATAGATTATTCTACTCTAGGACAAATTTTCCACACACCCAAATTCCTTCATAAAGAGTATAGAATGGAGACAAGTGTCAACATATTATAAGTTTTTATCACAAGTGAGCCACTAAGCGAAGTACTATGTCTGAAGCCAGATGTCAGTGCAACTTAACGACTGGTAACTATGAGTTATATTATTTAATAAGTTAATATAACATTAATATACTCATAAAATTAAAATTACACTAGCAATAACTATGAGTTATATTATTATGCAACTTAATTGTTCGATGGACGGCTATAGTTGCATTCCAGAAGCAAATGTCTAAAGCACTAAACTTGTGAATTCAAACCTCTAGAATAACTCTAGAACCGTTAGATTTGCAAATATCAATGGTTGACATTTTATTACTTAATAATCACTTAAAATCATGACTCAATTTTTGTGAAATAATATTCACATCAACATGTGTGCCTTGTGAATTAAATGCTCAAGTGTTGAGTATTGATGTCTTTGTATTATATATACTTCACCAACTTGATGTTTTTCATATCATTTATAACATATTTGCTTTCTCTCTTCTCTATTCATAATTTCAAAGTGATATTATGGAGTCTTCATGGCGTGGCATGTTACCCAAATATTTCTGGGAGAAAAGAAGCAATAGTGCATATAAAATATGAAAGTTGGGTATGGTTTTCACTATGCATTGTGTGCAGGTTGAGCAAGCTATAAGAACAATTTTGGATGGAAAATGGCTTTAGAACAACCCCCTTGCTCTATTTTATGAAGTAGTTTATGATTTCTTGTCCAATTGCATGGAAATTTTATTGGATAAAGGGTTGGTGAAGATGTTGGAAATGAGTTATTTTCAGCCTTTCATTTACTCTATTTCTTCATTGGATTTGGCATTGAAGCATTATAATTTTGAATTTGGGTTAGGGATTGTTATTGGAATCTTTCCCAAAGGTGAAATGATTGCTTCTACAATGCAAGCTCTTGCCCTAGATTTTATGAGGTGTGGTTTGGTTTGTGATACAAAAAATGAATCATTGTAGAGTCTAGAGTTTTGAAGTAAGGATTTGGGTGATGCCCTTTTCTTCTCTACTCTTACTTTGTTCAATTCAATTCACCTCCTTCTCAAACATTGATTCAAGGCCTTTGCTAATGGTAAATAATTTTTTGTAATGAATTGTGTCTATATTTTGTTGTGCAGCTCTTATAATATGTTATTTATAACTATTTTTTGTCACGACTCATGGTGCCCTTTTGGCTAGCCTAGCTATGCACTTCAGTCTTCAACTACTTAAATTAAAATACATTTCGTAGCTCCATTCTTGTAAATCCTTTTTTCTTTGTTCAATATAAAAAAGTGGCTTTTAAGATTGAAAAAACATTTATAATTTTGTATGATTCATTTGTTTACTTCTTTGACATATATATTTAATATTATTCTTAATTGTTAAGAAACTAGTATGCGAATAAATATTGTAGCATACTCCACAAAGATATTATTATTTCATAACTTAATATAATGTTAATATATTAAGAAAATTAAAGTTAATGTACAAAAATATTTCATTGTTTGATGGATGAATTATCAACATATAGTATTGATCAAAGTGAGTGAAATTTATTGTGACTTATTAGTGGACATTGATAATGATTAAGCTACAACAAGACATTTAATTTTCTATCTTTTCAGTGATTCAAAGTAATCTCTACTCTACCTGTCATTTAATTCTCTATCTTTTTATCAATTTTTACAATTCCATGGGATTATCGTTCATTGAAGAAAATGTGGTTGTGGAACCACAAATTAATGTCATATGTACATGGAAAATCTTTAAAAGATTCAAAATTAAGTTTCTCTTCTAATCTCAAGTGAGCGAAATGATTGATTTGATAACTTGATACTAAAAATGGTAGAAAGTATGGCACATGTCAAATTCCTTTTATTGATTTTTGCAGTTCTGTGAGATTATTATTCATTGAAGAAAATGGCATTGTGAATCATGAATTAACGCCATATCTCCATCTAAAGCAAGCGATTGGATAAATTGATATTAAAAATTACACGACATACTATACATGATGATGGCATGAACCCCGTTATCAATTGAAATAATATTTTTAATAGATTTCATATCATTTGAGTGGTGTGCTTGTCAACATTTAGCTAGGTGTCAATCAAAAAGTTATACCTCACACAATTAAAGTTGGTTACTTGGTTAGCACAAAAAAGCAATTATACCTCACATGAATCATGAGTAAATAGGCATGGTGAGCTCATAAGTTATAAATATCCCATAAATAGGGATAGTGAGCACAACAAAAATTATTCGTAGAAGGCTTTACTATTGAGTGCCTGTGCAATATTCTAAATTTTGATAAGCGTTTTCATTTTGCAAGGTTAATAAGGAATAAGATGATGTTGTGGTATTATTGGGGATACTCTAAATTCTCTTGTCTCCAGTTATGTAGTTACAAAGTAAAAGACTAATTTCCTTCACGTTCAGAATGGATGGACTTAGAAACAAGTTGATCTAGTTTACCTAGCTTTTGAGCCAAGTTTTGAACCAGGATGAGGAGCTCTAATGGAGATAAGTGCTTTCACAGAGTGTGCAGCCACATGAGTATTATAATATGTTTGCATTCAAATTCGTCGACTTCTCATACTCCATTTTGATTGAGGCCCTCAAAGAGGAACAATTGACTTTTAGAGTCATTCTGCACTATCCTGGTGCCTTGGAGATGCTCAAAGAGGGTGGGAGCAGATTTACTACCCCTTATCTTCTGCATAATTCCTATTTGTAACTAGGATAGGTATATTTTCTATATTCACTGCTCCCATTTTCCTAGCATGGTAGGCAAGCCCTATGGATTCTCAAAGTCATTTTGGGTTGTTTCGGAGCCTTGGAACTATCGTTTGAAATCCCAAGATCCCAAGCATGGTCGACAAGCCCTATGGTTTTAGAATATGGTATGTATCCCATAACACCACTACTAGCTTGGAATCAATTGTGTCTAATGTAAAGTGACATGTGCCATTTGTACAAAACAAGATCTTGCATGCTCTATTCATCTTTAAAATGTTATGTAATAATGTAAAATTGTAATTTAGTTGTAATAAAAAATAAATGGTTGTGTTATTCTCCATTATTCATTTACAGTAAAGAATTATTTTGTGTCTTCAGTGTCTATTCAAATTATATAAGTAATAAGCATTAATGTTTCTAGTAGTAGCACTTGTACATAAACTTTAAAGTAGGTTGAAAGTTCTAGTTGCATGTGGTTGAATTAAACAATTAATAATAAGTGCTAAATAATGGAATAAATAGACTTAGACAAATCAGATTTTTTCCTTCAAGAAATTAAGTATTATCTATTTATGAAATATTTGTATGTCTAGATTTAAAACATAAAGCAATACAAATGAAAAAGGAAAGTTTCCATCAAATTGACAAAAAACACTAAAAATGTCACAAATAAACTTGGACAAATCATTTTTTTTCCTTCAAGAAATTAAGTATTAAATCTATTTATGAAATATTTGTATGCATATTTAAAAAATAAAGCAATACAAATGAAAAAAAATTCCATCAAATTTACAAAAAACACTAAAAATGTCACTCTTGCTAGGGTTTGGTAAAATGTTGTCACTCTTCCTAGGGTTTACCAAAAAGTTATTTCTAATTTATTGTTGACCTACTCCCCCAGTTATTGGTGTCATTAGTCATTTATTAAGTCCTTTACCATGGAACCTCGGAAAGGGGGCAGGTGTCAATGAATGTCTTGGTTTTAAAGGGATTTTGTGAGTCTACAATATGATTCAAGAAGATCTATATGTGACTCACAGAACCACAGAATGGACACATGGACTTATCTCAATGTCTCCTATAGGTTTTCTATTGAAGGCTAAGATTGTGAGCAAAGGAATGATTCTATGAGTCCACAAATAATTTTATAAAGGTTAAGTCAATTGTCACGGAACCACAAAAAGGGGACAAGTGTCATGTCTTGCTTTTAAAGGAATTTTGCGAGTCTACAAGATGATTCAAAAAGATCTATATGTGACTTGTGGAACCGCAGAATGAACATGTGGACTCATCTCAATGTCTCCAAAGAGTTTTCTATAGAAGGAAAATCTTGTTAGACATTGAGGATTGTGCATCCTACCGCACTATAGTTTAAAAAAAATTTAAAACATATGTTTATATCATAAATTACTCGACCATTTGATGAGCATTTTATGGATGATTGTAGTTGTATTCCAGAATGAAATGCATAGAGCACTAGGCTTGTGAACTCAAACCTTTGGAATCACCCTATAACCGCTAGATTTACAAAGATCAATGGTTGAGAATTTGTTTGAGATGGAACATTTGAATGATGACAACTCTCACCAAAAGTGATCAAATTATTTTTGTCTGTACAAAAATGTAATGTACTAATTGTATATTTTGGAGATAACACATTGATGTTTCATTCACTTTAATATTTAGAAAAAAATAATAATAATAAGTGAACTTTCTACTACTAAGTGATTTTATTTTTAAGTGAGAGGTTTAGCACATGCCACACACGGAGATTCTAGATTACTCATTGCAATGCACTAGAGATATTTTGGGTTCGAACACAGCTAGTCCATATCTATCAGTGTCTCTTTGTTAATCTTTTTAAGAATCAAAATTTGGGTAAGTGAAAGATAGAAATCCTACATTTCATCATTTCTTAAATTCTTAATTTTTCAAGCTTTGGGTTTAGGGTTGAAAACTTGAGAGGCTTAAGAAAAATTAAGGAATTAAGAGGGACTTCACACTATACAGGCATGTAACACCACTACCATACCAATTATTGGGAAAGGACAAGAAAAATCAAATAGAAAAATATTATGCTCAAGTGTTTAAAACCCCAAGTTTCCTAAATGAATACCATGATATTTATGATCCTCAAATCTATGGTAGGCTTACCTTAGAGATTATATTTTCATGTGAGAATAAGGTTGCAAAGAAAATGCAATTGCAAAATAGTAAAACAATGCCAATTAATAGTATAATTACACTGTGGGTAGTTGGATTGGGGCACATGATGTTACATGAGGTTTTCCCTTGCCCAAATTTTATCATGGTTTGCACCTACAATTATGATGATAAAAAAAAATTGTTAATAAAGATAGCAAAGAAGAAATGTTATCCATTATTACAAAATAGTTTGGAAAAGTGTTGGGGTTTACAACCGAAGAATTTGGAAACATCCACATTGATCTAGAAAAGCTTGCTAGTAATTATGAAGCAATCGATGAAAGGGAGAAAAATACTTTTTTAATTAAAATAGTTCGTGATTGTCATAGAAACTTATTGAAAAGTAATCATAAGCCTCCTTATGATTTTGGAATTTTCAAACCATGGCTTTAGGATACTATTTCCATGCTAGCATTTTGTGTCGGATTGAATAACAATCGGGAAGTGGGTGCAAGCCTCTTTGAAATGGTATTTAATATCCATTATAATGAATTACATGTCAAATATAACTTTCTTGAGCACAAAAAGTAGAATCCATGCATAAACACCTTTTAATGATTAAAGGAGGTTCTACTAAGACATCTAGGTTGTAATGCCCCGCCACGTGACCCTAGAGGAAGTTGCAATTAACTACTCAAATGTACTAATTTATATATATATATATAAATTTTAATTTTATATTAATATATAATATAATATATATATTATAATATATAATATATATTATATATATATAATATATATATTATATATATAATATATATTATATATAATATAATATATATTATTATTTAAATGCATTATTTTTATATATATTATTTAAATATATATAATATATTTATATATTTTTTAAATAGTTGGAATGTTTTTTTTAATTAATTGGAATATATAAAATGATATTTTTAAAAAAATATATATTTAAATGATTTTTAAATATTTAAATATATGGATTTTAAAATGATTATTCTATAATCATAGAGTGAATAACATTGACTTTATAATAAATGACTTTACTTGAAAAGTTGATTTTGATTATCATGGGTAATTGGAGATATAGGGAGTTAAATTATTAGTTTTAAATTCCTCATTATTGTAATTGTAAATTTAATTACTTTTGAGTAGTTGCAAATGATGTTAATTATTTTATTTGATTACATACAATATGCTATCACCTTGCTTGGATTTGAGAAATCCTAAAGTAGATTATTGAATTGTCGGGTGTCCTTTCGTCATGATCTCTCTCATTCTTGATGTTGGGCAAAAGGAATTAATTGTTTTTTTGAAATGATTTATCTTGAAAAGAAGAAATGGTTATTATTCTTATTATTATTATTATTTGAAAAGAAGAAATGATTTATGGATTTGTTCTGAAGAGAAGAAGTAGCTGTTTTGTTTTATTATTATTTAAAAGCAATTAAAGAATTGAACATATGGTTTAAATTTCATCTTTTGTCTGAAAGAGATGTTATTAAGTTGGTTTTATTAAGGCAATAAATTACTGAATGTTAATGAAGGAAGTGGGTTTAGGAAATCCAAAATATAGTTTTAATTCATGTTTGATTTCCCTTCTTGAATGTACACTTCTTCTATTTTTCGCTTTAGGGAATTTGATTTGAAGGGTTGTTAAGTCTTCCATAAGGGGTTTAACTTTTGGGGTTGTTGTTTTATGTTAGTCAACCGTTGTATTGCCTTGGGTAGTGCATATAGTTGTATCTTGTTGTTTTACCCAGTTTTCATGAATAGGGATGGTTTGTGTCTCCTATGGATTGGGAGTGGTTTTTGTGATTCTTGCCTCCTGTGGAAGGAGTGGATTATGTGTTTTGTTGCCTCCAGTGTTTGAAGAGGGTTTTGACTTTTGTTGCCTCCTGTGTTTGGAGTGATTTTTCATTTTGTGTTCCTCCTAGACTTGGAGTGGTTTTATCTTGTTGGTATGCACTTGGGAAACCCTTGATTGGTTTTGTTTGGTATGTTGTCAAGTAGAAGAGTGGCTTCTATTAGGGGCCAAAGCCCAAAGAGGTAAACTGGGAAACCTTTAGAGGTGGTTTAATCAAGTGATAACTAAAATAATATACTTAGAAGTTTAGGTATTATTTCACATTAATTAAGATAATTGAGCCTCACTCATGGACGCAAGGGCTTGTATAGACTTGGGATGGGACGGGAAGGCCTGGAATGGCAAGGTCATCTTTCTTTTCTTTACGAGAGGCATTTGATTCCGCATAAGTGAGCATGGGTACTGGGATTTAGTAGAGGCCACCAGGACAACTCATAGTGGGGGTCGGAGCCTAGGAAGATTCCCAGAGGATATCCCATGATGAGCTATGTGATGACACTCTTCCTACGACAACAATTGGTATTTGGTTTTATGTGTATTGTCTTCTTATCATACTCGATCTGTTTTATTTCTGGAAGCAATGTTCAACTTATGTCAGTGATGTTAGAGTTGTACTTGTGTTATCCTTATGGTTGTATGATTCATGTGATTGGTTGTGTTAGTGTGAGTTAGCCTGTGTCTAGAGGTTGATGGTCTTGTATAGGATTCCTTGTTACTATCTCCTAGCACGGGGGGTGAGCCTTCGGGTATCACATGGTTGGGTGGAACGTGACCTTAAATCCGTTGGGTCATCTTCTTGTTCGTGTGGATGAGATTTCTAGTTGGAGAGCTCATGGGATCCAGTTTCTTTTCATGCTTTATTCATTTCAATTGTTATTGTTTTTTTATTACCCCTCATTTGTTATTGAGGTGGAAGATGTAATTTGTAACCATGTTTATTGGATTTACCTCATTCGGGGAATGAGAGTTGTAATCATATTGTAAATTATATTATTGGAAATGTGTGGTATCCCTTATGCTTGGATGTAATCTTATCATGTATGGAATGTATGTGTACTTAATTTATTAAGTAATTAAATGTGATGTTTTCAATTCATGTTTCTTGTTTGGGTTTTAAGTAATCTCAGTCTCGTAACCTTAGAGGTTGTTGGCAATGGATAGTGATCTTGCATGTTATTTGTACTTAAACAAAAAAAAATAGTACATTTGAGTAGTTAATTGCAACTTCCTCTAGGGTCGCGTGGTGGGGCATTACATAGGTTCACAACCTACTTGTGCTATTTTTTCTTATTCAAATTTAGTGGAATATTTCAAACCAACAAGCTTTAGATTCAGCCCTATACAAATGTTGAGAGAAAAAATGGCTCTACTATATGATTGGACCCCTAAGTTAAGGATGCATGATTCTCGAAGGAACTAAAATAATTTTGTAGACTAATTTTTGGCTCCATTGTATCAAGCAATTACAAATACTCCAATTCCTAGATTACCTATGTTGTAGAAATTACATTCAACTAGGAAAAGAAATATAATTGGCTGATTGGTACTTAATCAAAGAATATATTGTGCTAATATTTTATGGATCAGGAATATAGCCATACAAACTTCTAATACATGTGACAAAAATGGTTTTGTACTGGAATATGTAAGGTGAATGGAGAGTATTGATCAACTATACTTTGTTAGTCAACAAAAGAAGAGCATATTTCCTTCTCTACCTTTTTCATGTGGAGGGTTCACATTTGAAAGAAAAGCATTTAGTGTGGTACATGATCTTTTCAAAAAAAATCAATTTGATGTTGTCTCTCACTGGTAGTATGATCCATGTGACACCATTAAATTAAGGACTGTGACCAATAAGAATGCTTCAAGTAGAATTCAACATCAAAGTAAACCCTTGCTTGAAAACTTGAGAAATAAGGATTATTGGGATGAGGTCAAAATAGCAATGGATAAAATTGCTATTGAGAAAGGTATTTCTTTTGACCAATTGTCAACAAAAATTATGGCATCGCACCAATAGAGAGAAGTAGAGAAGCAAACCCAAATGCATGCAATTTTTTATAAAAAAAAAATGATTTACCATCTACTAGAGTAAAAATGCCAAAATCTCTAGATATGGCTTGTAGAGACAAAATTTGGTCACAATAAAAAATTACTACATTTTGGTCTATGAGGAAGGATCTAGGTGAACTAGAAAACTAGTACAAAGTTTGAAGATATCAAAGAAGATTACGAGTTTAGCAATTTGTGGAATAAAGAGCATCCCTATGAACGTGAAGAAATTGATGATGAATGTGATGATGATAGGGAAGAAAAAAGTGTATTTAATATGCAAGAAAAGTCAAATTTGGTTTAAGTGAGACCACAAAACAAACATATACTTCAGGAGCATCCATGGCCGAAAAAATGTGTTATGAAGGTGGTGGTTTGGGGACCCAAGGACAAGGCATTTTTACATAAATAGATGTATACCCTAGAAAACATGTTGATAAGTGATGCCTTAGAGCTAATAAAATAGCCCAAGGGCATACAAGAATAGCTAAAATAATTCATTTTTGTTATAGCTTCAAATCCTAATCCTAATGGTCAAATTCAATCACAACTAGGACATGCCCATGGTGGAGAAACTAGTGTGACTTCCATTGCCACTGGTGGCAATGGTATGGGGAGTAGTACTAGTAGTGGTCAACATGTGATACAACAAAAAAATACACACGAGAGGTCAACAATACAAGATACTACACAAACACCCAGTGATTAAGGCATACTAAAGAGACCAAGGATTATGACAAGTCCAAGTCCAACTACCAGTACTAGTACAACTACCTTAATTTCCAATTCCACCCCAAAAGAGTTATTTCTAGGAAATCCTCCAATTAGTGTGGTTGCAACAACTGCAAGTACTCCTTCGCTATTCAAGCATTCCATTGTTTCTATATCCCCAAATTTTGATTGCAATGATGAGTTTAAAAAGAAATCAGAAATGTATAAAAAAGAAAGGAAGCAACTAATAGAGAGTTTGTCTATTGTAACTTCAAATCATGCAACAACTAGGGTATAACCCACATTTGACCCAAATAAAGAAATCATGGAGTACATGTTTATTGTTCCTATAGTTCAAAATAAACCAGAGAATCAGATGAATCACTTTGAATTTCAGGTGAGCATTTTCCAATTGGATTTTTGTGGAACAAAAATTTTAACAAAATTAATGTATCAAAGAAGAACAATGAATTGTTGTACACATCATTTCTAAATCAAGAGAGAGAAAAAATGGTTGCAAATTCAAATAGAAAAGTTATAGGTAGACCTAGAAAATGATAAAGCAAAGAGGAAAGCAGTAGATAACAAGAGCAATCAATTAGAAAAAGGAATAAAAAAACTTTTCCTCTACATCTACAAGCAAAGAGGATGAAAAAAAAAGAGGTGGAATTGAATGAACTGAAGCAAAGATTAGATGAGAGTAAAAAGAAATATGATGAGGAAAAATCTACTTCAAAAAAATTAAAACAAAACCTAGCGAAAGAAAAACAACAGTGGGAACAAAAATTGGAGGAAGAGAGAAAAAAGCTGAAAGGTTAGCAGTAGAGTTGAGGGAAGCAAAACTCTTGTGAGAATAAGTTAAATGCATTTTGTAGAGAAACAATGAGGCATATGAAAGAAAATATTTGGGAGGAAATAATGTAGAGGATTGATCATTTGTGTGAATTGTTTCAATTGATTGATGATCTAATAGTATAATATAGGAAGCTTAGGAAATACATAGGGGAAAAAAAAAAACTAATTTCAATAGACAAAACTGTAAATCAAATTCAACAAATAGTCTATGAAGCTAGTGACAATGAATTGAAATCAAAAGAAATTAATAATCGGATTGATGCCTCAATTTTTTATCTATCATTCAAAAGTATTTGACGATGTGTGAAATAGAGGAATTTTTGGATCAGGGTACAAAAAGGATGACGTTGGATAAAAAGGTAGGGAACTTGATAGAGCTTGGTTAAAACCAAATGTTTTTGACACAACTAAGAAATTCATTGAAAATGATGATTTCAGAAAGAAGATGGAGGATACAAGGAAGATTGGTTTGGACTAGTTTCTTTAGAACCTAGACGAGGCGAACTATTTGGATTCCATCCAACCACTAATAACCTTGAATCCAACTTTGACTAAAACATTCAAGTCAAGTTCCAATTTCAATCATGAATTGAACAAATTTTCAAGTTAGACACTATCAATTAGAACATATGAAACTTCCATCAAGTGAACAGTGGAGCTTGCTACAAAAGTTGATAGAATGATTTGATAATATGAGTTTCCAACTCAGCTCTATGCAGAGTTGTCTTTGAACAATATTTTGCATTGCCTCTATGTAATCCTTCATTTGAAAAAATGAAAATCAATAAAAAAAACTCAAATTCAGTAATGTGTTCAATTATTTGTATTACGTATTTTCTCAATTGAAGAAAATCTCTAGTTTCTACTACTAAATACACATTAAACAATTTTTTATGTTCATTGTTGCATATGCTATAATACAACTATTGTTAATATGTTATTAACCTTTGAATTGAGTGATGAATCACTGAGTACATGTAAAACTTATTAGTACAACACAATTAAAATATGAAATTATTAATAATATGTTAATTTATTCAATCGGATTCATAATTTGAAATTTCATGGAATACAATATAAAATATCATCAACTATAGTTTGGAATACGATTCATGAAAAGTAGTATAAATACCTAAAAATTGCTAAATCACTTCTGTTGGAGCTTGCAAAATTTCATGAATTTTGTGTTGTCTGGTGTGGGAAATTTTGAAATTACTCAATTGTATTGAATTAGGGTTTTAGGTTTTGCAAGCTAGGGCTTTCTAAAGCCCTCATTTGCTAAAACCCTAGTATCCTTCTATTTTTTTATTGACATGCTACACTTTTTCACCTAGTTTTTAAGTCACAACTTGAGGGTATCGGTGTCATGTGTGTTCGCATTCCCCTCTTACTAGGAAGTGCCTGTTATAAATTTATTAAACGTAATTATTTACCTTCCTAAAGTATTATGTTCCCCAGGCACTTCGAACACATGTCGATGTTTCACATTGTCTCTATGGTTCATGATTATGTTCCTCGAGCACTCTGGACACATGTCAACATTTTGCATTGTCTCTATGGTTCACAAAGGCTTTGGTTTTGTCATTTTCTAGCCTCATGAAACCCTGAAAACATGACGCGTGTCCAAAAATTTTAATGGGCTAATGTTTTTATCTAATATTTTAATTACACTTTGTTGAGCTCTATTGTCTTGTCCATGGCTAGACCCCCTTTTTCCTAGTCACTTTAAGTTGTTGAATTAAGCATGTGTGTTTTGTGTAGGCCCTTCTCTTAATGAAGCTCTAACATGCTGACACATTCTTCCCCACGAAACAGTGAAATATTGACACATATTATACCATGTGATAATTCCTATTGTGAATGCTCAAGACTTCGCAGATCCATGGTGGGACCAATCTTTTATTGTTGTGAAGTTACAAGATGATGACAAGTGTCAACATAGCAATGCTTCGCAAAGAGCCCTTCCTTTGCAAGGTGCATATTTTTTTCTTATTATACCTTCACAATTATGTAAAATTGTGACACCTACCTACATAACAACAAAAGGTGGTTGTCATTTCGCAAAGGCAAATTCAAATTTGTGTGATGATTGTCGATCTTGGGATCAATGATCCACATTCAAACCTAGTCCACATCTCCTGTTGGTTGCATGTTCAATCATACGAAGGAGTAATGGTAGATGGGATTGATATTAGCAAAATTCAAGAGGGCTAAGATAAATTACTTGTTTAATTTCACTTCATTCAAAAATGCTAAAGTAATCACTTACGAAGTTATACAAATTTTTGAATTGAATGAGGATTTTTTTGTTACAAACTTAGGGTTTTTTGACATCAACTGGAACAAGTAATTCACACATCAAGCTATGAATTTGAAGGGTTTTTTGAGTAAATGGTAGTTATAGTCAATTCAAGGGAAAGGAAAACTGAGTTACAATGGGTATATGTTGCCGAATTTTTTGTAGAATTCTGGTATGTGAAGAATTTGTTAAAACCCTAATTCCTGTAAACCTTACACTAAAAATATAGAAAAAACATCAACTGGAAAGAGAAGACCTCTAGATGAGGATATTATTGCATTGCTCCTAGGGTCAGGAAAGAGACCAAAGGTTGGTCCAAGGTTGGGGGTTTGACAAACAAACTCATCGATAAGAATAGTGGGTGCAGAGACCCCATTATCATAGAACAGGGTTATGCATTGTTCAAACATGCTTTTAGAAAAGTAGATCAAAGTAGAGAATTTTTTTGTAGAGAGGCCAGTGTGATACTTTATGCCAAGTATCAACAATTTTTTATTTTTTTTTGAAGGATGTGGAAGTGCTCTTAGCTCATGACTGGCCTTCTAAGAGTATGTTTAAGGCATCGAATGAAAAGTATAAGTGTTTACCTTGCCTGTGAGTTGTTCCATGTATTGATTCCTATGCCTCTTGTGTGAGATTTTGGTTGTTAGAAAGATCTTAACTATACATGGTGCCAAGTAACCCTTGGATATTTTGTAATTTTTCTATTTGATAGCATGGATAGGAAATGTTGTAATTTTGCTCTGTAATAACAATAGATGACTCAAATACTCAGTATATTTCTTTAATTTTGAATATCAACCTATCTAGCTCTCCAATATTGTATTCATTTCCTTTTGACTCAAAATAATCAAGGGGTATTTATAAGTTCTCATATCACATCATGTGTTATGGATGTTGAATTGTTAGCTTCTGTTCAAGGAATGGATTAATATTGCTTTCAATTATTCATCAAAGATAATTAGTTGAAAAAATACCAACACTATTGTTGTTAATATGTTATTAAGCATTGAGTTGAATGATGAATCATTGAGTACATGTAAAACTTATCAGTATGACACAATTAAAATATGAAATTATGAATAATATGTTAATTTATTCAATCTAACTCATAATTTGAAATTTCATAGAATACAATATAAAATATCATCAACTATAGTTTGGAATGTGATTCATGAAATATGGTATAAATACCTAAAAAACTACTAAATCACTTCCATTTTCCAAATCGCGTCTTGGTCCTCACTCTGACGATGAGATTGAGAGTTGTCTTAACTTTGAGTCAAGTCTTCAATTTTCTTCACCCTGCATACATCCACTTAACTACATCTCAAGTTCAACATTCTTTGTGTCACTATCATCTGTACCACTGCCACCAATATTTTAAGTGTTGTACAACCCTCTGCTTTCACATATGGACTTCCAAATTGTGAGTTCCCTTTCAAAAGGAAAACTTTAAACATTGTACCTAGTTGCAAACACCCTCAAGAAATTTTCCAAATTCTTGTCTAATTTGTTTCTTATCTTTGATTTCAAAAACCAAAATGCACTGAACACTCTCTCATCCTCCACCGACCCCAATATCATTGTTTGACATAAATCAGAAAGTTTGAAATATTCTGATAATAAATCATGCAATATTTCACTCTGACCTAAGGTTGTCCAAACCCTTATTATTGATCATGCTTCCATGGGATTCCCCATGGGCTCAACGTGGTCAATCATACTTACTACAAAATGCTTAGCTTGTGATCTAAGCTTAATTTGATTTATAATTCCTCCTATTTTTTGTCTATTATATTCTAAACTTTATGAAAATTGTTTAGCCAAGGTAATTACTTTTTTATGAAATTTAGTGATATCTTTAAGAAACTCCCCTCAATAAAAGATATAAAATCCTAGCGAATCTTTCATCTTTTTGGGGAAAACTATTAATTTATATTGGCAAATCTTTTCTTTTTCGAAAATAATATTTAATTTTATTGACGATTTTTTTTACATCACTAAAATTTTGGTGAAAATTTTGGTGAATCTTGAAAAATAATAAGAAAATGCATTAATTATGATGGTGAATCCATCCAATCTAAAAATAGTTCTCATGGAAAAGTAGGGGCTTGAGGGTGGAAATTATCGATAAGGTTTAAAGGGTAGACTATAATATTTACTTGCCACCATTGTTTTAAAATATAAGGCCCTCATTGTATTCTGCAAGGTAAAATGTACCCACAATCTGTAATTCTCATGGGGCTCGAAATTAATTTTAGATCATTGATCTAACAACCCTTTTTTAACTTTGTGAGGTAAAATGTACCCACAATCTATAATGCTCATGAGACCCGAAATTGTGGGCCCCATGAGTGTTAGAGATTGTGGGTACATTTTACCTCATAAAATACAACAAGGGCCATTAGATTATATTATAAATCAATGGTGGAAACTAAAGATTAGAAATATGATCCTAAAGCAACTAATAATTATGATATACTATTGGAGAATTAATATAGATTTCTACTATAATTTATAAAATTTAGGCGAATTTAACCTAATCATGTATTGAATATTGTGGCAAATTTTTGAGTTAATTTTTTTAATAAAATAAATTCTTAGGCGATTTAAATAAGAATATAATATTTTTTTGTAAAAATGTGGCAAATCAAGTCATGTTATAGCTCGAACTATTAGCCAATTTTGGATTCCCAAATTTTGACTATTAGCTAATTGGCGAATATTAGCCACTAAAAGAATCACTATTAATGAAAATAGTCTGGGTTCCCTTGGTTGCCTGGCATCTAAAATTGAGGATACAAAATAGATATGGCTTCAAGTATTTCTTCTTGAGGGAATCATTCATAAATCTCTATGGAAAGAGATTTTGCAATACATTTTAAGTTACCATTTACAAATTTAGCAATGTTGTTAAAAGCTTCCTTTGTAATAGGTACTTCTCTGGTAGAACGCTTGACCATTGTACAATAGTGCATTGGCATCTCAAATCCACATACAAAGACACATAACTGCTTGCTTGCATTAAATTGAAAAAAAATCATGATTATTCAAACCTTTAATTAACTGTCAGCTTACAAAATTTGGACTTTGAAATGGAAAATCTATTAGATTTAGATATAGCTTATCAAGGGTCATGCATGTCATTCTACATAGTTTAGTACATTCATAGATATACATAGTCATGTCTTGGGTTTTCTTTACAAGATTATTCATTTCATCCAACATGGGGAGAAGACCAGCTAAAGTTAAGAGTGTCTCTATATCGCTTAACCTATGTAAGAGATCAAGAGCTTTGTCTATTGTGTTCTGGTGTTCATACATTACTCCAATCAAGGAACGATATTCTGAAAAACTTGTTGCACTGGTCCATGCAAGGAGATCCATCTGGTATCAATATCCTTAAGAAGCTTGTTTCCTCCTGTTATTCCCTCTGCAAAATTTTGAAATTCTACAAAACATTTGGGACTTCAAAATAAGTATGTGTAGAGCTCGTGGACTAGATTTTCAAATTTTGATACTGTAGGAAATTTGCTTACAATTCTAAATGCTAAATTCATTATCTGGGCCATGCAGTGAATGCCAATCATGTATGGTGAACAAGTAGTTTGCAACTTTATGCAAAGACTACTCCTATGACCTTGCATTACTACAGCTCCATCAACTCCTACACACACCAACTTTTTGGCAATTTCCAAGTCATCCATACCTCCAATTTTATTCAAAGTTTTCTTAACTAGTTCAAATATATTTTGTGATGTTGAACTATCCTTTTATGAACACAGAGAAGATGAGGTTGGCGGACATGTTGGTGTATAGTATACACATGCATACATAACCAAGAAGTATTATCTACCACAGAAACTTCATCTAAAGATAATGCAATGAAGTCCGACTCTTTTATTTTCTCTTGTAATTCTCTCTTTTCCATTGTAGCAAGACAACTTGCCCATTCCCATCTAGTGTTTATTGGCCAGTGTGCACTAGGAAAGTTAGGAACACCCAAGAAAGATAATGAATTAAAATATTCTAGGTAGTCTGTCCTAGGACATCCTCTAGACAAATTATGAAAAACAACACTCATTTGAACAGTTTTTTGCTAGTTGTACCCCTACCATTAACTTTCCAAATTGAGCTTCAATTGTACCTCCACATGCAACAAGCTTTGTCATTCTTTTCATATGCTCATCATATTCTAGGGCATACTTAACATGAATACATTCTTCCTTTGATTTCCATCTTACTACTGATTTTTCCTTTCTGTCTATGATTTATTTTTCATAAACTTTACTGATATGCTTTTCTTTAGTGTCAAGCTTTAGCTACAACTTCTTGTCTTTTTTACATTTCCAACTATAAATCTTACACTTGCATTTTGTTGGAGGTTCATCCTTGTTTGCATTCTCCACTGGTTCAATGAATGAGTACGTTGACACGCAATCAATCTGAAAATTCCTTGTCATATCCCAATCGTGCCCCTTTTTTTATTTGTCTTTTATTTTCTTGCTAACAACATCATCTCCAACACCATCATTTTCATCCAACTCAATTATCTCATTCTGGCTAACCAAGATATCCCTTGGAACATCTTTCATGGCATTGTCATCCTCATCTAACTCAATTAACTCAATCCCATCTTCTGATTTTGAATGTCTTCATCATTAATATTTGGTGCAAGAGTTGATGTTGTAGCTCCATCTTGATCTGATGGATTAGAAACATTGTCAATTACAAAGTAATACTTTATGGTAACTCCACTTTTTGGGTGTTTTGATGGCCTCCCAATCCCTTCACCACCCTAAGGAGTCTTACTCTTTTTGCACTTGTTGCTTGACATCTTGATCTCTCACTTCAAATAAAATTTGGAAAAAAATGTCTTCTTGTTTAAGGACATAGAATATAGATTCCATTCCCTACTCAATATCATCTTTAAGATTGAAGCAAAAATGGAAAAGAGATTAAAAAATTATAACACTATGAAGAAATGATCACTTACCTTTAGGTTTTCACTGACTTGCTATTCGTTAATGCAGGAATTCCTGTAGTTTTAAGTTTGTAATTTTCCTATGATCAATGTTCCAAGTTCAACTTTTGAATCGAAAGCTCACAAGTTTAAAATTGAACAAAATGTGCAAGAATAAATTAGAGTTTCGATTGTATTTATATCAATCCATATTTGGTGAATTTTGTGAGATTTTGAAATGGTATAGTAAAAATTTTGTGAATCCCATGTGATTATACAATGATACATTTAAATGTTGGACAAATCAAACCTCGATGAAACACATATATTATAATTTTCAAGGCCATTATGGCCCTATGATTAGCATGAAGGTGTCATAGTAATTGGTGAAATGTATCCTCAAATGTAATTATTTTTTAATGTTATTGGTGAAATGGGTTCTCCTCATAAGCAATTATTTGTAAATTTTGATTGGTGAAATGGCTCCTCACATGTAGTGAACATTTAATAATGTTGGTGAAATGTGTCCCGATACACAATGTTGTTTTAATAGTATTAGCGAATATGTAAGTGATGTAATACATGCTTCCAAGATTCCAAGCAAAAATATTAATCAATCTATTTGAAACGTGTAGTTTGTTATGGCGAAAATATTAATTACATATGCCTCAAAATAAATCAATGGGGAATGGAAATACATTGGACCAAAATTTTGTAAAATCTAGGCAATTTAGCCACCCCATTGGTTGTAATTTATTCGCCAATTTTGACTTGGTTGATATGTATGATTCACCAACTTGAGAAGATTCACCACTAAAAAATCCTTGATTTCTTTTATATAAATCTCATTTACAATATTAGTAGGCACCAACCTATAGAAGCCACCAATCCCCTCTTATATGATTTGTAGGCACCAACCCACTGGAGACACCAATAACACAAATTGTAGGTGTCAACCTACTAGAGACACCAATCCCCCTAATTTGTAGGCATCAACCTACTAGAGGCACCAATGCCCACTAATAAGCACCAACTTAGTGAGAGAAACCAATCTCTCCTTTAGGAAGCACCAACTTCCAAACAAAATTCCACCTTATGAGTGTTTCTTCTTCAATAGATGATGGACAATTCAATCTCCTTCATTCATTCATTCCATGATTTCCCTCTTCTCATTAACCAAATAAATGTACTTTGATGATCACATATGCTTGCATATCCTTTCCACATTCATATCCTTCATAAATCTCTTGCACTCACTTGTATGTGTTCCATTATTGATTCACTTCATAATATTTATTTTTCACAAATTATGCTTCTTAAAATATCGCATAAGTCTACTTAGATTTGTCATATAAGCTTGCTCAAATCTCCCATGTAAGTCTACTAAAATATTTCATTTAAGTCTACATATTCATATAACTTCTTATTTATATCTTCATGAACTCTTCTCACAAACCTTCTATAAACTCTTCTCTTAATTTTGCATTTATACCTCTATAATGATCATAATATTTCTATATGCATATCTATAGGTGCAAATATGATTTTTATCTTTAATCCTTTATTGATATTTGATTCACTTCATCATTGATATATATTCCATTATTGATATATCTTCTATTTCTCTACTCACACACTTCTCTTTACTCCTCTTTTTATCTAGTCTTATCAAATACCTCACACTTCTACTTTCATTCTTTCACTCAAACTTCTTTGTACCTTTATATCTTCCTTATTCCTTTTGATGAAAGGAGTTATCCCTTTGACTAGAGGCAACTCTCTTGAAATAAATTACCTTTGATTGACCTTGATTACTACCTTTGTAAACTAATTCCAATTGTTTTCTTGTCAAATATGAACGATGCCTTAACACATATAATGAACAGTTGCTCTTGGAATTACTTCATTATTTATAAGAAATTTGTTGTCTTTAAATATTTCTACTCCTCAGACTATAATTGCTACTCCTTTTCATTATGTATTGTTGTCTTTTAATTTCTTATTTTCTAGATGATTATAATCATTGTCCTTTTGACTTGGATTTGTTAACTATTTAAATCACTTATTTTCATATTTAATCATTTACTTTTATTTGTAATTTATAGTGCTACCTTGTAAATATAATCACTGCTCCTCTTTCTTATTAGATCACTTACCATTACCAAATTGTATCTTGGGCAGTAATATTGATTTAAATCTATATGAATTTGGCTTGGTAAATGAGAAATCGGCCACCTTTTGATAAAAAAAATTAATTAACATGGCAAAATCATAGTCGACCACCCTTGGAGATAAGAATATAATTTGATATTGCAAAAGCATAGTCGGTCGTTTTGAGCATTTGATCTTGCAAAAGCATAGTCAATCATTTTGAGCATAGAACTAATGTATGATTTATGAAGTAGATCCAATGCTACCATATGTATTGGAATGAGCGATTAATGGCCCTTGACCATAATTATTTCCTTCATTGTGGTAGCATCATTTAGGCTTTTTGACATCAATGACAATAATCTTTCTCACAATCTTGGGCAACGAATTCCTTTGTGACATCCATGACATCTTTCTTGACATGAATGACAATATTTCTAACAATAGGTACATAGATATTGTCCAAATAACAATAAAATTATTCTTTTGAATGTTGGTGAATTACACTTGTGAGATTTTCATTGTAAATGTTTTGTAATCTTGTTTCAAATTTGATAATACATTGCATAGGCTTTAGAGTATGGATTTTTTCTCCCAAAAGAGTTTTCCCCATATAAATCATTGTCATATTTTATTGCTTATGACCAATTTATATGTATTTTTCTTTCATTTATGTGATTGTTGAATTGTTTTTAAAAATATTGTATCATTTTTATAATTGTTATATTAGTTTTGAAAAGTTCTTTTATATCACTCCTCTCAAGATTAGTGTAGGAAGTTGTTCTACTACTATAATTTCCTTGTAGCATTATCAATCAAATGCCATAGTATTCATTGTATCATAAACTTACATCATCATCTACACTTAGCACTAAATTAGGGTATTTTGCATAGTTGTTTGCTATCTTCAATTCTTATTACAAAATTATAAATCAAAATCCAAGGGTTTGAACAAATGAGAGGATCCTTGCCTAACAATTTACTAAATATGTTTATAAACATTGCCTTGGTGTGCAAACATAAGTTCCACAAAGTGATGCAAGCAAGTTCCTAATTTAATTGATTTTGTTGAAGCAACACAAGCAGTTAAAAAAGATGCAATAATTTCAATCCCTGATTGAAACCTGTTGGTGTATGTTTTATCATCCACCAAACACTCAGAATAAAATTTCCAAAGAACTCTATCCTCTCTTGAACAAAATCACAGTGTATACTAAGATTGCAAGAAGATCATATGGTGACTCCAAGGTTTCTTTCGTCAGGTCATGACATGTGGATAAGCTCATTGGTCATTGTGATTTGCTAGTAATACACAAAGGGACTTATGCTAAGAAATTCTTCACAAGTTTAGGACTTAGATGGATTTAACATTAAATGCTCCTTCTTTTGGGATTTTTTAGTTTTTTTTAAAAAAAAAGTGCAAAAATACAAGGGTTAAGAAGTTCTAATCTACTCCTAAGAATTCAAGAGATGCTAAGGATTAGGTGAAACTAATAACCACACTTTGCTTTTCCTCCCTAAGACAACTACACAAAGTGGGTGCAATCTTCAAGGGGTGTGATTATAATTTTCATGTCTTTAACAATATTGATCCAAACTAAAGTTAAGCATTCACAATCATAAGCTCATGCTAACTTTATGCATTGAATGAAAATCATCCATCCAAAGGAAGTATGAGGAAAGTTTCACCATAAATCCATACTATCAAATCTTGCATTCCTTTAACATACATTCAAAACAAATTCTATTCTAATTCTAATCTAATGTTCTACTCTAATTCTAATCTATTGTTGAAGAAGTTATGCAACCTTGCAAACCACTTGAGAATAAAAGGGATTCAAATAAAATCATGCATAAGAGCTTTTATTATCGAAAGTAGCATAACGCAGCAATCTCATACACTTTCTTCACACTATGAAAATGAGAGATCAAGAGTTTATATAGAGTTTCTAAGAATAAATGAAAGGCAGAGATTAAAACAATTTAACCACCAAGATCAAGACATATCAACCCTAATTAGGGTTTCCTAAAATAACCTCATCATCAATTACATGAAAGAAAAGTGGCGTCTGGAGCTATTTTCAAGGAAGTGTGTCCCTATCCTCTCAGGCTGTAGTGTGTTCAATGAACCTGGACACAATCGAGATGACCTCTTCCATCGTGACCTATGGCAACATGTTTATCCTAAATTCCAGCCTGTCCAAGTCTTTAGCATATCCAGAAAAGGAACTCTCCCATTCCAATTCTTGTTTCATGAAGGCATCTCAAATGGATAAGAAGCTTGCCACCCTAGTGAAGTTTTGTCTCAGAATTAATCTTGTGACAGAGAAGAAGATTTCCTAAGCTCTATGCTTCAGCCTTTCCAGCTGCATGTCATTTTCCCACATGATCTCTTTCTCAAATATATCTGTAGCTATGAGGTAAATCTTCCTTTGAATTTCTCTGATTTGTTCCTCAACTCTAAGTCCATTAGCTTTTTCCTTCTCCAGGATCTCGCTCTGTGTTGTTAATGCCCAATACCAAGTGTGGAAGTCATAGGCAGTGCCTATTGTAATTATATTCCCATCAACCAACTCCTATTTTGGAACTCCCTTTAGTACTCTAAGGCATGGAATGATTATCTCCTGAATGTCTGAGAGGTTGTCCCAAGCTTCTGTCATGACAGCAAGTCTGGAGAGCAATGAGGAGGTCTTTCCATAGGATAATGTCAATCTCTCCATAAATTCAGCCACTTATGTACTTTTACTTGTCATCCATTTTGTAGCTTCCTTGGTTGTGACCATATCTTTTTCAATGTCCCTAGTTGTTTCCTATGAGGAGTTTAGAAGAAGAGTTATTGCATCATCTTGATTGAGCAGTCTAGTCAGGTGCTAAATGTACCCCTTCAGGTGCTCGACTTCCTTCTTATATTTCTTCTTCTTCACCACCCCCTTCCCTAGTCTTGCCTTGATGGTAGAAACAAAGTTGTCCAATTCTTCAATCTCTTGGCCTTTTTTCGTTGGGCCCAAATCAATAGTGGTAATGGTGTACTCATGGGGAGTGATATCATCCTATACCTTATCAACTATTGCCACGAAAATTTGCACAGAATGGTTGTTGACTTCATCCCTGTGGATCGTAAAGAATTTATTGCCAGGATTTTTAATAGCACCTTGCTCTAATCTAGCCAAGAATTCTGCAATGTCATCTTCCTCTTGAGTCTCAACTAGCACCTATAGTTTTAGCCTTCAACAGTCAAGAATTGTAGGTTGTTCAATGTCATCCTCTTCCTGAACATTTTCTCCACCTGGAGTATCCAAAATTCCCTTTAGAGTGGAAATCATCCCCTCTTGAAATTCCTCATTCTAGATATCCATTTCATTTTATGAACCAAGTACTGTTGTGCCTGTAGGAGATGGGGGCTCATCATCATTTATCTAGATTTCCTCAATATTACCTTCATGAATTATAGAAGGAATTCTCATGTCGTCCAATGAATCATCTACAATGGCTATTATCTCATCAATATTTATGGATGCAATGGAATGAGATGGCTCCACCCTCTATTTCTTTTGAACAAGCTCTGCATTTGTAGCTGCTTCTTTCCTCTTCTTGGAGTTGGTATTTTTAATCAACTTAGCACTGTGGGGTGCTCCTACATTCGAGGAGTATGATTCTATCTCATCCATCAAGTCATAAGTGAGAGTCATTCCTTTCTTCCTTAAATCCTGGACCTGTTGATCAACCCACCACTGAGAATACTTGACCACCGGCCCCATTAATGTGGTTAAATATGCAAGCTCAGGCTCCAACCACATCACTGCAGGAAGAGGAAAACTCTCATTAAATCATGGCTAGACATATTCTCCATTATCTTCTATTTGATCAGGCACTCGAAAAAGTTCAGTCGCTCTGATTAATTTCAACAGAAATCTGGACCATAATCTTTTCCTAACTTCATATTCATCAGTAGAATTTTCTCATAAATCTTCCAAGTTTGCTTTATGTTTATACCTTTTTCCATCCATGGTTTGCATGTGATTATGAAGGTCAAAGTTAGCCCTGGACTAGTAAGTTGTGAATGGATACCATTGTACCTCCAACCTGGGGCTCTCAACGGCTTGAGCCAATGGACAAGACTCTTCCATATTTCCAATGAAGAATGGAAATGTGATGGATGCCTTGCTTTTCACTATTTTTAAGGCTTGGTATGTCTCTAACTACCTGAGGAACTCTAGAAAAATCATCCTATTAGTAGGATAAATTGGAAGCTTGTAAGGATTTCCAGTGAATCCTTGAATCCTTATGTATGCGAACCTTGGAAACTGGATAAACTAGGATCCATATTTTCCAATCAGGCTTTTGGCTTCATGAGTTAGCCACCGGTGAGTTCCTCCTTGGAGTATTCTAGTGATGTACATGAGAAAAGTATCATTTTCCCACCTGAAGTGAGATTTCTCTCTGAGTTGCAGCTGCGGGTAACAATCATATGACTTAAGTCCATTCTCACCGTTGCCTACCATGCCTTTGCATATTAGTCTTGAATATCTATAGGTTCTGGCCAGTAGATAGATGATGTAAGAACTCATGTGGAAATATTTTGTCTTCTCCAAATTAATTAGTTGCTTGTGGAAACTACTGCTAATCATCTGGGACTAGTTGAACATCCTAACGCCTGAAGTAATTTCATCTATGAAATAGTACATCCACATTTCAAAAGGCGTGCCTAGAGGATTGTCGACTATTATGTTCAACAGTAAAATAATGTCCCCATAGTCCTCCTTGAATTTTGCACATTGTAGCTTCTTAGGCATTTTCTTGTAAGAGGCCATTGGTTTTTTCAGCCATGCCTTGTTAATGTTTGTGGCACAAAGTTTGAACTGGTCTTCATATAACTTTTTGGCATCCTCCTTAGCCTTGTATGAGGGGTTGTATTTCAAGATACCAAATGCCTCCTAGATGGCCAATTCTCTGAGATGAGCTAATATCCTCCCATTAGGTGCAACAATCTACCTTTCTTCTGGATTGTAATGCTTGGCGTATTCCACCATCAACTCAACACAATCCACGACTGGCGAAAATCTGACTGCCTGGATGATGCCATTTCTCATCATCCACCAAGTAATTGGTGTCGACAGGAATCCATTGTGTCCATACATCCTTTTCTTGAATTCAGTGAAGTCCACATGCTCGAGATTGGTGTCTATAATATCTTTCCACTTAGAATTAATTTTGGACTCTGGTTGCAACTCTTTGCTAGAAAACTTCATCTTCTCCTTCTTTAATGATTCTCCCCGAGTGGTTATTAACCTGCAATAAATAAAAATAATTAACATTAGTATAGAGACTTTTAAATCTAGCTTTTTACGGGCCTTTATTCAAAAGTTTTTTTTAATTTCAACCAGTTAAAAAGATAAATTTCTGTGAAAAAGCAAGCTGAAAATGAGCGAATTTGGTTAATTCTTGACAAATCTTCAGCCAAAGTAATGGAAAAATAATGGAAGAAGATTAGAAGAATTTAGCCAATCCAATTTTAAACCTTTGAAATAACCTTTTGCTACAAATTAAATTCTACTTGTAAAAATTTACTCAAAAATCCAAGAAAAGAATTCCAATTTATTTCTTCAAACATGACACCCTCCAATTCAAGAATTTCAATTCTTTCTTCATTCTCCACCCTGAAAAACCAAATATTCTTTAGTAATTTTGACAGATGTTCAATTATCTTCTCAATCGGACTTGGGAAGAATGTGTTGAAAATGACTTGCTCAATCTCTTTATGAAGTTGAGAAGTTCGATTTGTTTTGGCAATTTCATATTTCCTCTTGAGTTCATCGAACTTAGACTTGTTTTCTTCTCTTCAGCAAGGCAAGTTTCCAATTTTTACAATCTTCAGGATTCTCCTTCTTGTGTTCGAAATCCTTTTGAGTGTTAGGATAAGTGTTGGAAAATAATAAAAAAATTATGGATTTTTTATTATTTTTCCAACCTTTTGATTTTTCTCCCAAATTTTTAAAATCATTTAATTATGGAAAATTTTAATTTTCCCATGGCTAATCATTTATTTTCCAAGTTATTTTTTATTTCTCTAGCCAAGGCAAACCCTATATTTATTTTGCCATATTTCATGTTGAAGGCGAACTTCTCCTTGCCAAGTCAGACTTTGTTGATTATCTTCTCTATGGCAAGGGCGGACTTCATTAATTTCATGTCATTTTCTCTTCTTCCCATGGCGGACTTCATAAATATTTTTCCATGTCTTATTTCCTCTAGGCAGACTTTGAGTTTGTTTTTCCACCTTCTCCTCAAGTGGGGAGGACTTCATAACTAGCTTGCCAAGAGGGGTCAGACTTCCAAATTTTCTTTCAATATCCTCTTCTTCATGGTGGACCTTATAAACATTTTTCATCTCCCATCTCCCTTGCGGTGGACTTTGAAACTTTTATTCCTTGACATCTTGATGCCTAAGCGGACTTCACAATTTTTTTCCCAAAGGCATGGCAAGGTGGGTCAGACATGGAGACTTTCTTTCCAACATGTAAGGTCAGACTTAGCAAACTTTATTCCATTTCCTATCTCTCTTGTGGCAGACTTGGAGAGTGTTTTTCCAACCTTCAAGGTAAGGCGGACTTTCCAGCTTTCATTCCACTTCATGGCGGACTTCACAAACTTTGTTTCATTTTCCTTATGGTGGAATTTAAGTCTTGTTTGCTACATTCACCTTCTCTCTATGGTAGACTTTTCTTATCCAATGCCATCCTTTGGCAGACTTTGTTAATTTCTTTCCATTCTCCTCTTTAGCATGGCAGACTTGGATTATGCTTGGAAATGCTTCCTTCTTGTCCAAGGCAAACTTCCTTATGTGTTTTCCTTTCAAGCTCAAGCTTTGGGCGGACTTCATCTTGGCCTTGCCATTTAGGCTTGGGGAAAACTTCATGATTGCTCTACCATCCATTATTTTGTCCAAGGCGGACTTCAAGTTAGGCTTTCCATTTTCCCTTTGCTCCCACGGCAGACTTCATCCTTGTCTTGCCATCCATTCTCAAGCTTGGGGCAGACTTCAAGACTTCCTTTCCATTTCCTTGGGTGCACTTCAGACTTAGGCCATTTTTCACCATGAATTTCATGCTTTTTGCCATGAATCTCTTGCCCTTTTCTTGCCTTTTGGTTGATTTTTCATTCTTTTCATTGATTTTCACATTGATTTTCTAGATTTTTGCTTTATTTTTCAAATTTTTCACTGCTTTTCCATGCTTTTCTTGATTTTTCATTCTGGAGGTCTGAATTTTGATTCTAAAAATGGAAACATTGACTTCTTAACCTTCCCCTTTCTAAAAATAGGAAGTTCGAATTGGTCCAAAAGTGCCAAAAATAGAAAAAGCAAAAAAGCAAAAAACCCTAAAAAATAGGTGTCAAAATTGAGTGAAAGCATAGGTGATCCTTGTCCTTTGAAGCTTCTAAGCCCTTCTATGACATTTAGGCACTGTTTTGGGCTTGGATTCTCCACTTGACTTGGATGACTCTTAGAAACTCTATCTCTAATCTGTCAAAGTAATGACTTCATGAGATTGTTATGCCAAGGCAAAACCCTAGAAAATCAAAATACTGAGGGTCCCCATTTACAATAGAGCGATGTGTGAAAAGGTCACAAAATCTGGTGACTCCATGTGGGGAATTTTCTTGAACATTCCAAAGATAGTACCCACTTCAAACCTAGAATCTTAATTTAATTCAAACTAACTTACCCCTTGGCTAAGAAGAGTACTCAAAAGGGAAGAGAAATCCTAAACTGTATCAAGACTCTTTATCCTGTAGCTACGAGTGTGTGCAAATACATTTATTTCTACCTCGTAAGACCAATATGACTCTCTGGTTCCATCATGGCATTCTCATTTAGTTTTGTCTAAACTCCAAAAGCATCCTTGGATAGAGCCTCACTGCCAGCAAGTGTCCATAGCCCCAACAAGGTTATCTTCTATAATCTCATGGAGATTGCTCTACTTCCAGTGATTTATTATTATTTTGAATCTTTTGTACACCTGTAGAGATGTCCACACACCCAAAAGCCAAGTGTTTTGATCTTTCATTCTTTTCTTTTAGTTCATTTTGATATTTTTTTCTTTTCACATATTTCCACACTTTGGCTTGTAAGCAATGAAGCTCACATGGGTTTGAGCATTATACTGGCATTGAACCAAGAATTTTGTTTTAGCCATGACTTTGCCTAGGAGACCATAATGACTCAAAGGATTCATTAAGTGTGTAAAATATAATAACTGTAAGACTTAGTGTCAAGACACAATAGATGATTTCCTTTCCAATCAAGTACTAACCTTAACCTTAAGATACTTCAAAAACAATTAATCTACGATTCAAAGATTCTCCACAAATATTTATCTGAGGAATAGTCCTAACATACCTTAGCAAGGTCAACCAAAGTGTGTGTGTAAACAACACCATATTTTGGAAAAATGGGAAACCCTCCTTATTCAAAACTAGCCTAAGCAATCTAACCCTAAAGAAAAACAAAAGCAAACTAAAGAAAGCAAACTAATCTAAGAAAGCAAAGAAAACTAAACTAATAAAAGTAATGGAAACTAAACTGAGCAAATCAATCTAACTATGTACAGAAAAGTGCCATCAAGGAACTCAAGGTTGGAAATAATGTTTCAGAAATTGCCCATTAATGAGCAACAAAATGTCCTATCTTGTCAAATTTTTCAATCCGAATGTGTTCTCTCTCAATATCTCAACAATTTAATAAGGTTCTTTCCACAAGTTATCAAATTTATCATGATCCCCTCTCCATTCATGAGCTTTATCCCAATAAAGGACTAGGTCAGAGATTCTGAAGGATTTTGTCGTTGCACGTCTGTCAAACCATCATTTAACAACCCCTTGATGTTTTGTGAAATTCTCGAGAGCTTGATCTCTCTGTTCTTCTAGTACTAAAAGCTATGAAAGACGAATTTAAACTCTGTCTTCTAGGCCTAGGTACTCTTGCATGAATCTTAGTGTTGGGATCCTCAATTGAATGGGAAAAACAGGGTATTGCCCATAGACTAAGTGATATGGGGAGGTTCCTAACGACTTCTTGGCTCTTGTTTTGTTTGCCCATAGAGCAAACCTGAGTTGAGAATGCCAATCTCTTAGATTTTGATCCAACAACTTCTTGATTACATTGAGAAAATTCTTGTTCGTGGACTCCACCAACCCATTACCCTAAGGGTAATAGTTTGAAGAAAATTTCAAAGTGATCTCGTAGTCGAATGCCTAGTTGGAAAACTTCAAGGAAGTGAAAGCAGAACCATTGTCACATACTAAAGCTTTGGGACAACTGAATGTAGTGATGATATGTTCTTCGAGGAATTTGATTACCGTATCTATCATGCAATTCTTCAATGCTTGTGCTTCAGACCATCTGGTGCAATAATCGGTTGCAGTCAAAATATATTTGTGTTGTGTTGAAGACAGTGGATTTATCATGCCAATGAAATCAAGTCCCCACATCACAAATGATTTCACTTTTGTGATTGGTTGTAGTGGCATAACAGGGTTCTTTTCATGAATTGCAGTAACTTGGTAGGTGTGGCAGGTTTTGACATGCTCATATGCATCTTTGAAAATAGAAGGCCAATAATACCCTACTCTTAAAATTTGGTAAGTTGTGGCCTGACTTCCTCCATGACATGTCCTGAACTTAGAATGGAAATGTTCCATGATTCTTTTAGCTTCATCATTTCCTACACACCTCGGGTAGATTCCTTCGTGATTCCTTCTATAAATTATTGATCGTTGCAGCATATAGCATTGGCACTTGAGCCTGAATGCTCGCTTCTGTGTTGGGATCATCTGTGTGGGATACTTGTGATTTATTAGATATGTGGTGATGTCATAATACCATTCATCTAAGAAGGTGTTAGTCAATACATATGTCTGTTGTAATAGGCTAAGCCCTTCAATGGCCATTGTCTGAGCTAAAGCTTTCCCACAAACTAGCTTCATTGGTTGCAACTCAATATCATATTCTTGGATAGTGGTGACCCACTTTCCTCTTCTTTCTCCTAGCTCATTTTGCATTAAGAGTGTTTTGACAACTGCATCATGAATAATGGCGAAAACTTTACTCCTCAAAATATAGTGTCTAAATTTTTTGATGGCTTTCACCAATGCATAGGCCTGATTTTCAATACTGGGGTACCTCAACTCTGCATCCTTAAGAGATGAGCTCATGAAATCTATGGGATGCTCATCTCTGTCTTTTGTTCTTTAAGTAAGCATTGTGGCACAAGAATGCTCTAATGCAAAGGAATATAAGCAGAAAGGCTTTGTATAATCTGGACTAACTAAGATAGGAGTATCAACTATGGTTTGCTTGATTTCTTCAAAGGATTTCTTTGTCAGTGGCATCCATTCCATCTTGACATCCTTTTTCAGCATCTCATTTAAAGGTTTTACTTTCTCGGTGAAACCAGTGATAAATTTTTTAACAAAATTGATCTTTCCAAAGAAAGATCTCATTTCCTTTTGATTAGTAGGAAAATAGATCCTTGAAATTGCCTCTATACATTTAGGATCAATTAATATCCCCTTCTCCGTGGTCAAATGACCCAATAACTTTCCCTCGGTGACCCCGAATATCCATTTCTTTGGATTTAAGGAAATCCCATACCTTTGACATCTTTGAAATACCTTTCTCAAGTCTTCTATGTGGTCTTCTCTCTTCTTCAAAAACACTATCAAATCATCCATATAGATAATTATACATTTTCCAATTAAATCTCTAAAGGTGATGTCCATGGGCCTTTGAAATGTGGCTCCTGCATTAATTAACCCAAAGGGAATTCTCTTGTAAGCAAAGGTTCCCCATTTTCTTGGGAATGTCATTTCAATCTATCTTCATATTCTACAAGTGCCTGGTTGTACCTGGAATATCCGTTCAAAAAGGACATCATTTGTGAGCCATTGACAATTTGTAAAACCTCATCGAGTGATGGCAAAGGATAATTATCCTTTTCAGAAGCTCTATTTAAGTTTTGAAAATAAACACATAGCCTTATTTCTCCATTTTTCTTTCAAAATGGGATGAGATTGGTGACCCACATTGAGTGGCGCACTAGGAATATGATTCTTGCTAATAACAATTTCTTGACCTCCTGATGAATGAGTGGTTCTAATAGTGGGTTAATCGGTCGTTGGTGCTATCTAAATGGCTTACTTCCTGGTTTGAGTGGAATTGCATGTGTGATGATGGAAGTATCATAAGTCCTTAAATCTTCATAGCTCCAAGCTATGACATCAGGAAACTCCTTCATACTCTGAATTATCCTAGCCTTTTCCTCAGGCGTGCAAGCTTTACCTATGCATACTTTCTTGACCTCATCCTTGGTTCCTAGATTCACCTTTTTGTACTGATCCCCTTTGATCCTTTGGTTCTTCGCTTGATCAATTTGATCTTGGGTAAATATTCTTTCCAATTGTATCATCCCTCTTGGAATGATGTTTGTTTTAAGATTCATGATGCCATCATCATCAAATTCAACTTCTCCTATTGTCTCATCTTCATCAATAACTTGTGTTGCAAAAACATTTGAGCTTGTTAAGAACTCAAGAATGTGATCATCATCTTCAAAAACTTGGAAATTCATGATATTATCTAGGATTGATGGTATTGACGATAGCTCTATTGTAAACTAACTCATGCCATCCATGGCAAGTGGCTCCAATGAACTAGCTGCTTGTGCTAAGGAATTCGCAACTTGATTGTTCAATCGATTTATAGATTGAATATTGAAAGCATTGAAGCTCTCAATAAGATCCCACACTCTGTTGCGATAACGAGTTAATCTCTTATCATGGAAAACATACTACTTCCTCACCCGCCTCACGACTATCTCTGAATGTCCAAGAGCATGCAATACCTTTGCTCCTTTCCTTAGTGTTAGCAGTAATCCATGAATCAATGATTCATATTATGCTACATTATTTGTGTAGGAGAATTCTATTCTATGGGCTGCAAGGTATGCTTCTCCATTTGGACTGATTAACTCGAAACTGGCCCCAGCTTCTCTCTTTGACTGATACCCATTGAACCTTAGGATCCAAACTTGTTCTTGTTTTGGAATTGTGGAGTTTGTGGATCTGTGTTTCCTTCTTGAGGATCTTGCTCAAATTCTATCTCTTGTATTCTTACTGAGGTAGAGCCATTGATGTGGTTGACCTCTGCATGGTTTGAAAGGCCCAATGTTTGTGGAATTATTTCTTGTACCTCTTATATGGCCTTGTGGCACATCTTACATATGAATTCATAATGAGTCGCATTGTGGACTCAACACCAATTCAACAGCAATAGATCCTGAATATAGATATTTTCCCACAATTCTGCCTTTAATTGAACACTTTTCTAGACGAAATTTATGAAATTTTCAAACATTCCTTCATCATTATCCCAAGAGTTTTACCCCTTTTTGATACATGCATCAGTGGAATCAGTCATCCAGTTGCTTTCTTGAGTTGATCCATGTAGCATGAGGACTTCATTCACTTTAGGCCTGTAGGAGCCTAAATTTATCTCTAGAAACAATATTTCATTGTTCTCTCTATATTCAATAATTGACAGCTTGAGCCTAAGTGTTTTTTCAACCTTATTTGATTTGAGACTCCTTTCCACAGTAGCCACATGTGAGAAAATTCTATAGAAATGTATCCATTTAGCCTCCTTGACCAATCTCTACTCAAAAGCATGTCATACCCATTAGTGATGTCCACAACTGAAATGTCGACACAACTTTGTATTCGTGGGTCCGTTGCTAATTGCATGTGAATATTGTTTAATTCTCCCATAACTGGGACTTCTATTTTATCTAACTAAGTGACCTTATTGGTTCTTGTAGGCACAAGTCCTAATCTATGGTAGATAGCTAGTGGCATCACATTGATTGAAGCATTGGAATCTAGTAGGAAATTGTACAACATTTTGACAACTATTCTGATTGGCAACAAAAATGGGGTGGGCTCATCTTTTCCCTGGTAAAAGACTGCCAGGTGTTTCTCCTTATTGTTGATATCTTGATTATTTTCTTTTCGTATTCTAGGGGCAAGCTCTTTCTTTGGTGGAGTATATGGTCACTCACTTGTCAAGACTTCTTGAAATATGTTTGTATCTAGAAGAACTTCTTCTGACGACATGCCTCTTTGATTTGAATTTTTAGACGATGTCTGGGTCATTCCTGCAACATTAGGAGATCGTTGCAGAGCATCAAATATGTCACCTGACACTTCTAACTTAGCAATATTTGTATTCCCAGCATTGGGTACTCCTTTGTTAGACACATTATGTGAGGTGTTTCTTAGGGTGACAACTTTAGTCAAACTACCTAAAAGCGTTTCTCAAATCTCGGGGATTCTCATCAAATCAATTAGAGGTAAGCTAACCTTTATCCTTTTAAACTCTTCCAACACGTATGAACTTAATCTCTTCAGTTCTTCTCTAGGATGATCTTTTGTCTGTGTTTGAGCCTGCTCAACTTGAGGGCTCACTTGTCTTGTTTGTTCTACTTGTGGAACAACAGCTTGTCTTGCTCCATTTGGCTGGGCATTTTGTTGGCAATATTCTAGCGAATCTCTAGGAAGAGAGGGCACATTGGTAGCATTTGGATTTGGTGGAGTTTGGAAATTGTTTGGAGGAATAGATGTAGTCAAGGGTTCATTTTGGTGAGTATTCCTCTAATATACCCTGAATGGTTTTCCAGATGCTTGTTGGAGCACTTCTCTAGTTCCTTCTACCAATACACTATTATATAGTGGAGGGAAACTATAACCATTCATTGAATTTGGTTGGCTTGATAGGTTTTGAGTTTTCGGTCCATCTTGATAGCATGGCGTCTCCACTAGGCCATTTGCAGATTTAGGTGGAAATCTTTGATTAGGCTGATACTGTGGGTATTCTTAGGGTAAAATTTTGGCATGCTCAATCATGAGGGCCTGATCATATCTTGGTATAGGAACTAATTCTTATCTAGTTACTGGAGGATCTTCTACCTCTAAATTCCTCCTCTCACTCCTGAAAATATATGCGGCTACTTGGAACCAGCGGCAATGTAACTCAGAATTTTGATTTGTGTTGTACAACTTGCACCCTCCTAATAATGTTGCTTTAGCTAGGAACACCTTGTTTACAAGATGATTGTCAGTAGGTGGATTATTCAAGGGTGACGGTATAGTACCGTTGTTAGGCCTAGTGTTCAAGTCTTCTTTTGGAAGCTTGAATTGTTATTCTGGAAACCTTGGTTATTCCCTTGATAGTTTTGATTGTCCCTCTGGTAATTTTGATTATCTCTTTGGTATCTGGAGTGACCTTGACCTTGGTAATTCCCTTGAGGTGACTAATAGTTCCTTTGAAAATTTTGTGTTTGGCTAGTCTGACCTTTTAGATATGTGACTTTGGTTGACAACTTCTTAACTTGGTCAATCAATTCCTTCATTTCATCCTTTTCTTCCTGAGTTCGGCTTGAAGTCACCACATTTTGAAGGTATATCAGTTGTGCTAGTGGCACTTGGGACATAAGCATCCCTAGGTGAAGGACCAATTGATTATTTGCGAAAGGGACTGAATTCATCATAGGTGTCTGTTGAGCCAATGCTTGATTAATCTCTTGAATTTGGTTATGGGAAATCAAATTTCCTAAGTAATTGAGTGGACCTAGAGCCATACCTACTCCTAGACCATTACTGGTCATACTTGCTACATCATATGCTTCCTTCAAGTTTATTGGGGCCAAATTCTTTGACTTTACAAACATGGTTGTAAGACGATCCAAAGCTTCATAATAGATTGGCAGTGTCACGACATTGTCCAAATTGTAAGGATCTCTCAACCTTGTGTAGGCCATGTGGAATCTATTGTTGAATGTGCTAATTGGTTTGTGTTCTTGCCTCTTTACTTCCACAAATTTCCTATGCATATCAGTTGGGGAAATTGGTTCTTTGAACTTCTCTGAGAAAGCAGTCTTCATTTGTTGCCAATTACAAATGGAGTTAGCTAGCAAATGGATGTACCAGTAAGAAGCCTTCTCATCGAATGTGTATGGGAATAGCCTATAGGAAACATCTTCTTCTTAGATATCACTATTCTGAAGATCTTCAAAAAGTTTGATATGCTCATCCATGATGTGGCTTAGGTCACCACTACAAAACTTGGAACAAAAATGTTCTAGGTTTTTAGGCAAGTCATGATCAACAGAAAATGTCATGGGTGAAACATTAGTTGGATGGCATGCCATTGGAGCATTTGGTTGATTTAATAGAGTGGTTGAACTGGTTGAACTAGTTGTACTAGTTGTGTAGCTATTGGAAGTTGTTGATTGCTCAGTTGAGCAGCACTTGGAACTAGGCTACAAGGTGGTGAAGTTTGGAAAAGATTGAAAGGATATTCCTCACTTGATACTTCTTTACCAGGATCAACTATACTTGATGTTTCCTCTTGCGAGGCTTCAAATCTATTTCTCTATCTATAAGGCAATAATTCTACAAACTCCTTAAACGAACTTGGAGTGGATCTAGTGACTCTTCAAAAATTTTCTATTGAAAAAGAACCAATTCGATCCAATGTATCTTTCTTTAGGCTTGTCGAGGTGGTCCAGGGGCTGTTATAGGAGCTGGTTGATTTGCTTGTTGAGCTTGTTGATTGGCTAGCTAGTTTTGTTGTTGTTGTTGGGTTTCAAATCTTTTGACAAGTAGATCTCTTTGGATAACAGCTTCAATACATTGGGCTCTCTCTTCTTCTTCCTCAAGGATAAAGCGCATTTGAATCCAATTAGGAGCGCTTCTTCTAACTTTCCATGCTAAGTTGATCAACTCAGTGAGGATGTCTTCTTGTTCATCATGGAAACCTAGGTCTAGTTGTAATACTGCTTGCAGGAAATCTTGGCCTGGATTAGGAACGTTGCCCAAAAGCACCATTCTTCAATTTATTAGCAAAGCTTGGATTTGAAGATGAGCCTATGGCAACTGATCCTTCTATCTCTTCAAAAGCTTGTTTTAGATGATCGATCTTTTGTCTTATCAAGTCCCTTTGGATTGCTTCTTCAATTCATGTTCCCTTTTCTTATTCTCTAGCAAGAACACAACTTGTTTGTCTGAATTGAACGAGATTTGTTAGTGACTTCCAAGCTAGTGAGTACAACTAATCAATAATATATGTTGGTCTTTGTTCTAGTTGCTCAAAGGGTCCATCAAAAGGGAACTCATGTGGTAACACCATATTGCATCATGTCTAATGCCTTAACTTGTCAGCAATTCCTTATTGGTTTGAATGCCCTCCTTCTAGCGCCAATTCTTATGTTGGTGTACATTTTATCATCCACCGAACACTCAAAATAAAATGTCCAAAGACACTCTATCCTCTCTTGAACAAAATCACCGCATATGCTAAGATTGTGAGAAGATCATATGGCAACTCTAAGGTTTATTTCGTCAAGTCATGACATGTGGATAAGCTCATTGGTCGTTGTGATTTGTTGGTAATACACAAAGGGACTTACGCTAAGAAATTATTCACAAGTTTAGGACTTAGATGGATTTAACATTAAATGCTCCTTATTTTGAGATTTTTATATTTAAAAAAAAAATTGCAAAAATACAAGGGTTAAGAAGTTCTAATCTACTCCTAAGAATTCAAGAGACGGTAACAATTAGGTGAAACTAGTAACCATGCTTTGCTTTGCCTCCCTAGGACAACTACACAAAGTGGGTGCAATCTTCAAGGGGTGTGATTATAATTTTCATGTCTTGAACAATACTGATCTAGACTAAAGTTAAGCATCCATAATCATAAGCTTAGGCTAGCTTTATGCATTGAATGAAAATCATCCATCCAAAGAAATACTATGAGCAAAGTTTCACCATAAATCCATACTATGCAATATTGCATTCATTTAACATACATTCAAAACAAATTCTATTCTAATTCTAATCTAATGTTCTACTCTAATTATAATCTATTGTTGAAGAAGTTATGCAACCTTGCAAACCACTTGACAATAAAAGGGATTCAAAGGAAATCATTTATAAGATCTTTTATTATCAAAAGTAGCATAACGCAACAATCTCATACACTTTCTTCACACTATATGAAAATGAGAGATCAAGAGTTTATATAGAGTTTATGAGAATAAATGAAAGGCCAAGATTAAAACAAATTAACTGCTGAGATCAATACATATCAACCCTAATTAGGGTTTCCTAAAATAACATTTTCATCAATTGCATGAAAGACAAGTGGCGTTTGGAGCTATTTTCAAGGAAGTGCATCCCTATCCTCTTGGGTTGTAGTGTGTTCAATGAACCTGGACGCGATCGGGATGACCTCTTCCATTGTGACCTATGGCAACACATTTATCCTAAATTCCAACCCATCCAAGTCTTCAACATATCTGGAAAAACACTCTCCCATTCCAATTCTTGTTTCATGAAGGCATCTCAGATGGATAAGAATTTCACCACCCTAGTGAAGTTCTATCTCAAAATCGATTCTATGACGGAGAAGAATATTTCCTTAGCTCTGTGCTTCAGCTTTTCCAGTTGCATGGAATTTTCCTAGATGATCTCTTTCTCAAATATATCCACAGCTATGAGGTAAATCTTATTTTGAATTTCTTTGATTTGTTCCTTAACTCTAAGTCCATCAGCTTTTGTCTTCTCTAGGATCTCACTTTGTGTTGTCAATGCCTAATACCAAGTGTGGAAGTCATAGGTAGTGCCTGCTGTAATTATCTTCTCATCAACCAACTCTTGTTTTGGAACTCCCTTTTGTACTCTAAGGCATGGACTGATTCTCTCCTCAATGTCTGGGAGGTTGTCCCAAGCTTCTGTCATGATAGCAAGTCTGGAGAGCAACGAGGAGGTCTGTCCATAGGCTAGTGTCAATCTCTCCATAAATGTAGCCACTTCTGTACTTTTATTTTCCATCCATTCCTTAGCTTCCTTGGTCATGACCATATCTTTTTCAATGTCCCTAGTTGTCTCTTGTAAACAGTTTAGAAGAAGAGGAGTTGCTGCATCATCTTGATTGAGCGGTCTAGTCAGGTGCTAAATGTACTCCTTTAGGTGCTCAACTTCCTTCTTATATTTCTTCTTCGCCACTTCCTTCTCTAGTCTTGCCTTGATGGTAGAAACATAGATGTCCAATTCTTCAATCTCTTAGCCTTTTGTCATTGGGCCCAAATCAATAGTGGTAATGGTGTACTCATGGGGAGTGATATCATCCTGTGTCTTATCAACTATTGGCACGACAATTTGCACATAATGGTTGTTAGCTTCATCCCTCTGGATCATAGAGAATTTCTTAGCAGGATTTTTAATAGGAACTTGCTCTAACCTAGCCAAGAAGTCTGCAGTGTCATCTTCCTCCTGAGTCTCAACTGGCACCTATATTTTTTAGCCTTTCCTTCAACCAATCAAGAATTGTGGGTTGTTCAATGTCATCCTTTTCCTAAACATTTTCTCCACTTGGAGTATCCAAATTTCCCTTTAGAGCAAAAATCATCCCCTCTTGAAATTCCTCATTCTAGATATCCATTTTGTTCTCTAAACCAAGTATGTATGTGGCCGTAGGAGATGGGGGCTCATCATCATTTATCTAGATTGGCTCAATATTACCTTCGTGAATTGGAGAATGAATTCTCATGTCGGCCAATGAATCATCTACAGTGGCCACTATCTCATCAATATTTCTGGATGCAGCGGAATGAGATGGCTCCACCCTTTGTTTCTTTTGAATAGGCTTTGCCTTTGTAGTTGCTTCTTTCCTCTTCTTGGAGTTAGTATTTTTAATCAACTCAGCACTGTGGGATGCTCCTACATTCGAGGAGTATGATTTTGTCTCATCCATCAAGTCATAAGTGAGAGTCATTCCTTTCATCCTTAAATCTTGGACCTGTTGGTCAACCCACCACTGAGAATACTTTACCACCAACCTCATTAATGTGGTTAAATCTGCAAGCTCAAGCTCCCACCACTTCACCGCAGGAAGAGGCCAACTCTCATTAAAGCATAGCTGGACACACTCTCCATTATCTATGAAATAGTACATCCACATTTCAAAAGGCACGTCTAGAGGATTGTCAGCTATTCTATTCATCAATAAAATAATGTCCCCATAGTCCTCCTTGAAGTCTATATGTTGCAGCTTCTTAGGCATTTTCTTGTAAGAGGCCTTCAGTTTTGCTAGTCATTCCTTGTTAATGTTTGTGGCACAAAGTTTGAACCGGTCTTCATATAACTTTCTAGCATCCTCCTTAGCCTTGTACGAGGTCCAGTTGTATGTCGGGATACCAAATGCCTCCTGGATGGCCAATTCTCCAAGATGAGCTAATATCCTCCCATCAGGTGCAACGATCTACCTTTCTTCCAAATTGTAATGCCTAGCGCATTCCACCATCAACTCAACATATTCCACAACTGGAAGAAATTCGACTATCGAGATGATGCCATTTCTCATCATCTGATGAGCAATTGGTGTCGGTAGGAATCCATCATGTCCATACATCCTTTTCTTGAATTCGGTGAAGTCCACATGCCCGAGATTGCTGTCTATAATATCTTTCCACTTAGAATTAATTTTGGACTCTGGCTGCAACCCTTTGCTAGCAAACTTCATATTCACCTTCTTTGATGATTCTCCATGGGTGGTCATTAACTTGCAATAAACAAAAAGAATTAGCATTACTATAGAGAATTTTAAATCTAGCTTTTTCTAAGCCTTTATTTGAAAAGTTTTTTTTACTTTCAACCTGTTAAAAAGATAAATTTATGTGAAAAAGCAAGCTAAAAATGAGCGAATTTGGTTAAGTCTTGACAAATCTTCAACCAGAGTAATGGAAAAAGAATGGAAGAAGATTAGAAGAATTTAGCCAATCCAATTTTAAACCTTTGAAAATAACCTTTCGCTACAAATTGAATTCTACTTCTGAAAATTTACTAAAAATTCAAGAAAAGAATTCCAATTTATTTCTTCAAACATGACACCCTCTAGTTCAAGAATTTCAATTCTTTCTTCGTTCTCCACGCTAAAAAAACAAATATTCTTCAGTAGTTTTGAGAGATATTCAATTCTCTTTTCAATGGGACTTGGGAAGAATGTGTTGAAAATGACTTGCTCAATCTCTTTATAAAGTTGAGAAGTTTGATTTGTTTTGGCAATTTCATATTTCCTCTTGAGTTCATCAAACTTAGACTTGTTTTCTTCTCTTTAGCAAGGCAAGTTTCTGATTTTTACAATCTTTAGGATTCTCCATCTTGTGTTCGAAATCCTTTTGAGTGTTAGGATAAGTGTTGGAAAATAATAAAAAAATTATGGATTTTTTATTATTTTTCCAACCTTTTGATTTTTCTCCCAAATTTTTAAAATCATTTAATTATGGAAAATTGTAATTTTCCCATGGCTAATCATTTATTTTCCAAGTTATTTTTTATTTCTCTAACCAAGGCAAACCCTATATTTATTTTGCCATATTTCATGTTGAAGGCGAACTTCTCCTTGCCAAGTCAGACTTTGTTGATTATCTTCTCTATGGCAAGGGCAAACTTCATTAATTTTGTGCCATTTTCTCTTCTTCCCATGGTGGACTTCATAAATATTTTTCCATTTCTTATTTCCTCAAGGTGGACTTTGAGTTTGTTTTTCCACCTTCTCCTCAAGTGGGGCAGACTTCATAACTAGATTGCCAAGAGGGGTCAAACTTCCAAGATTTCTTTCCATATCCTCTTCTTCATGGCGGACCTTATAAACATTTTTCATCTCCCATCTCCCTTGTGGCATACTTTGAAAATTTTATTCCTTGACATCTTGATGCCTAAGCGGACTTCACAAATGTTTTTCCAAAGGCATGGCAAGGTGGGTCGGACATGGAGACTTTCTTTCCAATAGGTAAGGTCGGACTTAGCAAACTTTATTCCATTTCCTATCTCTCTTGTGGTGGACTTGGAGAGTGTTTTTCCAACCTTCAAGGTAAGGCGGACTTTCTAGCTTTCATTCCACTTCATGGCGAACTTCACAAACTTTGTGTCATTTTGCTTATGGCGGACTTTAAGTCTCGTTTGCTACATTCACCTTCTCTCTATTGCAGACTTGGCTTATCCAATGCCATCCTTGGGCAGACTTTGTTAGTTTCTTTCCATTCTCCTCTTTAGCATGGTGGACTTGGCTTATGCTTGGAAATATTTCCTTCTTGTCCAAGGCGAACTTCCTTATGTGTTTTCCTTTCAAGCTCAAGATTCGAGCAGGCTTCATCTTGGCCTTGCTATTCAAGCTTGGGGCAGGCTTCATGATTGCTCTGCCATCTATTATTTTGTCCAAGGCGGACTTCAAGTTAGGCTTTCCATTTTCCCTTTGCTCCCATGGCGAACTTCATCCTTGTCTTGCCATCCATTATCAAGCTTGGGGCGAACTTCAAGACTTCCTTTCCATTTCCTTGGGTGCACTTCAGACTTAGGCCATTTTTCACCATGAATTCCATGTTTGTTGCCATGAATCTCTTGCCTTTTTCTTGCCTTTTGGTTGATTTTTCATTCTTTTCACTAATTTTCTAGATTTTTCCTTTATTTTTTAGAGTTTTCACTACTTTTCCATGCTTTTCTTGATTTTTCATTCTGGAGGTCTAAATTTTGATTCTAAAAATGGAAACATTGACTTCATGACCTGTAGGACCTTGGCACTTTCTAAAAATAGAAAAAAAATTCCCCTAAAAAATAAGAACTTTGGATTGGTCCAAAAGTGCCAAAAATAGAAAAAGTGAAAAAGCAAAAATCCCTAAAAAATAGGTGTCAGAATTGAGCGAAAGCACAAGCGATCCTCATCCTCTGGACCTTCTGAGCCCTTCTATGATGTTTAGGCATTATTTCGGGCTTGGATTCTCCACTTGACTCTGATGACTCTCAGAAACTCTATCTCTAAATTCTTAAAGTAATGACTTCATGAGATTGTTACGCCAAGGCAAAGCCCTAGAAAAGAAAACTATAGGGGGTCCCCATTTACAATGGGGCGATGTATGAAAAGGTCACAATAAGAACCAACATCAACAGTAAAGGTAGATGCGGATCAAGATGCATAGCCAAGAGCTAGGGCAAGGGAAGTACCTAGAAATGCAAGGAAAACCAAGGTGGATGACCTTGAACCCCCATCATTACACAACGCAACATCAATAGCTTCAGCATACCCAGTTGTTTACCCATAAGAAGCAATGATGGGTGCACCAACATACCCAATAGCAGAGCCAGTAGATATATTTTTACTTTAAAATATTTTATTAATAATATTATCTCCTTGTGCTCTTCTCATTTTTCACAAAATTTTGTCAACTAAATTTTCAATTGAGATTGAGTCTTTAACTAACAATTAAAAATGTTGAGTACAATTAAGTCATGAAATAATTTTTCTTAAATAAGAAATAAAAACCCTCATCAAAAGGATTCATTCATTTTGTAAAATTGGAATGTAATTCAATCTCCAAATGGGAGCACTCTCCCATAAATAAATAAAGATGCCAAAGTTGTGAATAAAGATGCCAAAGTTGTGAATAACAATCACAAGAAGTGACCAACATAGAAATTAAAAATAATATGGTAAAGAAATGAAGTATATGGGGTGTAATTATGCCAAAGGCGTTCCCTCAATGAATTGCCAATTCATTTTCTCTATCGACGGTTAAAATCGGATGCAAGACCATCTATAATAGATCTTTACCGTTCATTATTTCTTCTCATTTTTTATGTTGTCTACTTCGGGCATTTAATGTGGCTGGGAGTTGGTGTACCCTATCCCTGTGCATTGCAACTGCCTTCTCTCTTGTTGCTGCAGTTCAATATCGATGTAAGCGACCTCTCCACTCCTACAAGGTGTGTGAAAGAAAGGGCATAAAAGCGGACAGCCTGAAGACAGTAAAAAGTCGATGAAAACTAAACGGCTGTAGACATTTCAATCATCTCCAAGCTTTGCAGAATCTAGAGGTAAGTCATTTGCCCTGTTTGATTTCTCTGCAATTCTTTCTTTGGTTCGTCTCTATTACGCAATCCCTCTGCAAGAACAGTGGCATTTTAATTATGTGTGAGCCCATTGAATGTTATATATAGTTTTTTGTTATATCCAACCATTACCATTAGAGAAGGCATAGACGGTAGTGTCGTAGCCTTGCACCCTCGCCCGCTCAAACACTTGTCGTGATCTCGTAATACTACATGCCCTTACCACATTCCCCTATGCTCCCACTCCCACTCCTCTCTTCCCCTCTAGCAGCTCCTCGAAAACCACTTCCATTCTTTCCCTTCCCCTTCCCCTTCCCCTTCCCTTTCCTTTCCCTTTCCCCTTCCCCTTCCCTTTCCCTTGTATTTCTCTCTAGTACTGCTTGGTCGCCCTCTACCCACAAGCATTTTTGACACAAACCACGTTGACCTACGCCCACAGAAATCGGGCCCAAGCTCTCCCTATCTAAAGGAGATAGAAGGGAAGATTGAGATGTTGCTTACGTTCTTGCCTCCTCCACCCACCACCATCCTCTGTGGGTGTTCCCATTGATGCCCCGACCATTCATTCACTTTCAGCCATTGATTAAAAAAGCATCATTTTGATTTATTCTTGTCCAACTCAAGTCCCCCCCAAAATAGTGATGGTGTTTGGAAGTTTTCTTCTCTTAAAACTCTGACAAACTCCTCGATCTGTTATGTTTCGTTGGATGTCCATACTTTGTTCCAAAGCTCTTGTTTTCGCGCAGGCTAAGTGGGCGCTAAAAAAGGCTGTCAAACTTGACTTTACCCCCACTGTTTCCATCTGCTTGAAAGTTTCTAAAGCCTCTTCAATAAATCCATTTTGTGCATAACCTGTAATCATTACATTTCAGAAATCGCTTTTTCTGAGTCATTTGGTCTAATGGTTCACAATGCTTTGCCTTAGTCATTCTGTCAAATGGTTCACATGCCTTGTGTATTCTTTTGCATTTTCCAAAATTGGAGGTGAAGGAACATTATATCTTTTATTGCTTTCTTTTCCATCAATAGCTCTGGAATAACCACTCTGTGACGGTTGACCACATAGGGACTTCTTTTAGTCATCGCTAAGCTTATTCACCTACAGAACACCCAAAGGGTGAAAAGATATCTGAAAAAAAAGACACTTATATTGAGATATAGCTACCCATGATTTATTCTGTAATTAAATAATCATCATTTTTTGCCTAATCCCATGACATACAAAGAAAATCTCACCTACATCATTAGCTTCAGGCATATATTAAGTAAAAGAAATTTGAACAAGAATATTAGTCTCAGCATTTCGTAAACTGTGATGGAAATTTAGCAGTTGTCAATCTAGTTGTAGCCTCACTGTCGTTGTTATGAGATCGATCTCTCAAAAGCCCTAAATACTCCAAAGAAGTAGATAACGGTGCTTGATTTAGTTTTGCAGCAAAAAAAATTATCGCATTTGTCCTAGTACAACTGTTACTAAATTGGTCTTCACTATTGCCTCCAGAATTTACAAAAAATTGAATTTCCAATCCTTGCTGCCAAGTTCAAACCCTAAAAATTTTGTACACAAATCACAAATTCTTATAAAGCCAAATTAGATCTGTGAATGTCATTTATGTCTTCTAATTGCAAATATGTTATTCCTCCCTCCTCTTGTTGATATTTTCCTTTACACATCAACTGCTACTAAAATCCATTCACAATGAAGGCAAACTAGAACACAAGTTTTTTTGTGTGTTCTAGAGAAAATGCTACATAGTGATGAGAACGAGGAAATAATCACCAACATGTACCATATTGTTGAGCCAAACATGGGATACATGCAATGCACCTACCAAGTTTCTCCTCGTTGTGGCTCCATTAACAACTGTGTTGTGGCATATAAAATTTATAATATTCATAATAAAGGTGGAGGAAACAACACATTTCCCTTTTTCAAATGTACAACTATAGGCAAACAAAATCAGAATTATATCAATTGTGAGGATTTTAATGTCTACATTGCTATATATCCATTCGAAATTTGTGTAAATATCTATAGTTAGAAAGCTCTTATTCAGAGTTCACTAAGTTCAAATGTCTACATCATTCTAACTATAAGCAAATATTGTTTAAATAAGGAAAATTAGCAATGTTTTTTGTTTCAGTGTTAGTCCACACATATGTATTTTCTGACATGCAAACATATGTATTTTCTAATTTTCTAAGCTTTTTCTATCTACAGAACTATAAATACCTTTAGTACTAATTTCCATGGCTTTGCTACAATGATAGAGGAATCTTGTATTGTTGATTTTAATATATCTTTATAGTTTATATCAATAAATTCATATTTAGGTCTATCTCTTGCCATGTTTTAGTGAGTTTTTGTTTTTGAATCTATATTCAGCTAAATCATTTTTTGTTGTGACTTATTTCATTCTCAAATAATTATGTTATCATTTCTTGAATGAAGATAGATTGGTTTCTTTGTGTAGAGATGTTTTGAACTCTGAAATTAAATTATTTACTTGGTGGTTTGAAATTTTAGTTTTCTTTCTTTCAGAGTAGCGGGATAAGCCACCGCCCATCTTGTTGGTCTTAATTTTTATTGATTTAAGAAAGTTAATTATTTATAATTTTATATTTATATTTAATATTTATAATATGTTGTTTAAATGTTAGATATTTAAAATAAAATAAAATTTACTTTTTAAATATAAATAAAATTTATTCATTTATATTTATTTGTTTATTGTTTAATACTAAGTTATTAATAAAAAAATATCGTATCCGTATCCGATATTGTAGCCTTATTTATATCTATATCCATGTCCATGCAACTTTGCTTTGTTCTTGAAGTTATTTATATATATCTTCAAACATTGAACATATAATAGTTGTACACATACGCCCTTATGCTTACTTAGATATAACCAATAATCACTCATTTCCTACTTGAGTTGGACGGGAATAAATCGAAATGATGCTTATCCCTTCAGCAAATAAGAAAAACATCCGTCTTTGATCAACATTTGGAAATTGGAATGGAAGCGACCGAAAATACTAGTAAGCAATTAGTGTGTGTTATGTTGCTTTGTGTGAGCTTTACAAGTGCCGGAATTCTTGAGTTTACTTCTATTGAATTTTCCTGGTATATTTTTTGCCGTATTTTACTGCTTCCCCTGCTGCTAAGGGTTTCCGCCCCTCCGAACTCTTCCTCACTGGTATTGACCTATATGGCGAGCTGTTGCTTTAAAATAAGGTTTTCATGTGGGTTTGAGAGAATGTTTATTAAAACGAAAAGAACGGCCAATATCCTAATAAGTAAAATGCAAATTATGGCCAGATCCTAAGAATTAAAGATTTAGATTGCAGGCTAGACTGCATAAACAATATCATAGTTGCAATATCATAGTTACACTGCCAAAGAAGGAAGGAAGATTTAACAAAAGACTTTTCATCAAGAGCAACATATAGGGTAGCTTATGAGACTGATTAAACACCTCACTGCCATCAAATTTCCCTCTTCTCCGAAAATCTTGGGACTTCCATCGCAATCAGGGCACGGAACAAACCTCACATCTTAGAGTTCTTAGGTCCAGGTTTACCACTTGAGCTCTTAGGTCCCGGTCCCATGAAATTTGAGTGGTAGAGCTGGTCCACTCCCTCAAGTGCAATAGCATATAGTTACACTGCCAAGGAAGGAAGGAAGCTTTAACAAAAGACTTTTTCTCAAGAATAGCGTACAGGGCACCTTATGAGACCATTTTCATTACACAACAAACACCTCACTGCCAATCAAATTTCCCTCTGAAAATCTTGTGGCTTCCATCGTGATCAAGGCACAAAAAAAACCCTACATTGCCACACTCATCACAGGGCTCAAAACAAGTATCAACAGGATGAACTGTGCAAATAAAAAACCATGCCAAAAGAATAGAGGAGTATGAAAAATGAAAAAATAAGCATGGTATGTTAGTTGTGGCTTCAACTCGTTCATCAGAGGCTGCCCACTAGATTGATTTACCATGAACACATTTTGCTTGTACCGAAACTTTGCTTACTGAAAAAAATAATTTTTTTTACAAGAAATTAGTCAGAAATACAGTTTTCAAAAATTCAATGGATTCTTTTCTTTTCAACAATCTGTAAAATTTTTGCTTTTAATTTTCCTTGTCAACATTTGTATTTGGTTTACTAAGATTAAAACTGAAAATTATAATATCCTTATGTTGGTGAAGATCAAACAGTCTTGCCATCTTTAATTCAAGATTGTAGAAATTAGTTAGAAATATAGTTTTCAGAAATTCAATGGATTCTTTTCTTTTTCAACAATCTGTAAAATTTTTGCTTTTAATTTTCCTTGTCAAAATTTGTATTTGGTTACTCAGATTAAAACTGAAAATTATAATATCCTTTTGTTGGTGAGATCAAACAGTATTGCCATCTTTAATTCAAAATTGTAGCAACTCAACTGGGGATTATATGTTTGATATGAAACATTAAATACTACTCAAAAACTTGTTTAAATGCAACCTTTCTATGATGCAGTAGATATTTTGCTCAAATGAATTGTAATGGCTTTGTTAGTAACCCAAAATGCATGGTATAAAACTATATCTAAGACATTCACTTGTGATTCATATATCATTTATTAGGCCTTTTACTACAAAACCATTTCCTATATCTTTTTTTAGTACATAATACAACTTCTGTTACGATCAACAACACAAAGTTTAAACACAACCACCCTCACTCACCCATATATTTTTAAAATTTTAATGTTTTTTGCCTATGTGAGAAGTTAATGTCACACACCAAAGTTATCTCCAATAAATTCTTCTAAATATTAATATTGCTTTGCTTTGTTCCCCAGCAATCCCCGTCATGGAAAATCAAGCAGAAATTTTGCAAGCAAAGCGTTCTCATCGTAACCATCTGGAACAATTAAGGTACCATGCAAAGAAGGATTCCTTTAATAGAGGGAGACGAGCAAACCATCACAACCTCCATGCAGGAGCTTCCACATCCACACCCTCTATTTCCATTAATCCCTTTCCGTTACAATTACCCACATCACATATGCATTCTATATTACAACCCAACTCCCCCTCCCAAACCCAACATCCTTCACTATTTCCTCCAAACTATTACACTACTAGAAATTCATTCCGTTCAAAGTTGGACAGCCTATCAAACTTCTCAACACATGCCAAGTATGCATGGAACGATATCCGAGAATAAAAACTAGGCAATTCAATGGTAGTATTGCTTGTTCAAGGTGCATTTTAGAAAAAAATGGCAATCGCTTCTCAAAGTGGAACAACATGGATCCTGGTGAGCAGCCTGCATGTTTGCAATGCATTACTCAAATCGAGGAGATGCTTATAGCACGTGTCAGCCCTGTACTCCAAGTTACTTATGCAAGAGGGGGCCAATTAAAATATAGTGGCCATACTATTTGTTTTCCTCACGATATTATTGTAATTGCAACTTATTTACCACGACATATACATGACCTTGATATACTCATAGTTAACAAAAAAAATGTTCCTTCCCAACAGTATAGCTTCTATGTTTGTAGAACACGTGTTCACGAGGCTTTACAATATAAGATTTTTAATGACCCTTACTACAAAGATGTACAGTTAGATGAGGCATCTCTCTTATGCTTTCCTATTGCCTCCACTGACATCTTAGACCTTTTACATGCAACAACCTCAAATTCAGATCCCTCTAATGTAAGTTTGATGGAAATAGATAATACACATGAAGAGCAATTTGAAGAGAATGTGCAAGCAACAACATCGTTTGTGGCCAATCTTCCCCCGGCCCATATAGAAGTGGAATAATTGCGAGCCTTGTTGCAATTAGGGGAAGGACGCCCAACTCCTGTTGTTGATTGGCCACCAGTTTCTTTAATGCCCATCAATGAATACACCGCTGATGGATTATTTGTTATGGCATTCCCCACATTGTTTCCAAAGGGCACAACTACATTCAACCAACAAAATATGAAAGAGGTCAAGTTACATGAATATGCTCTCCACCTTCTGAGATACCATGATAATAGGTTTGGCCAACACCCATGATTTAGATACTTCATACTTAATATTCTTATGCGCCATCGAAGCCAGTCCATAGCTTCTGTTTTTGTTCAAAAACACTTGGAATGTAGCCTACCAACAACAATACTTGCCCTGCGACAAATATTGAAGGACCTTCCCGACGACAAGCTTGCAGACCAAGTTATGCAGTTTGGTTCAATTATACATGGCACACACCCCTTTTGGAGTCATCCTAGGGGGGACCTATCTGACATGGTTATTCAAGTTGGTTGTCCGACTCTATTCTTTACCCTCAGCACAGTAGATACTAAATGGCCTGACCTACACAATGTCATGCTGTCTACCACACCAACAAATCCTACAGCTACATCTCGATGGAGGATCCAAAATATAGTGCAAAACCCACACCTCTCTGCACTATACATGCATCACAGATTCATTGCTTTTTGTGAAGAGGTTTTGGAAAAAATTCTCTGCACAACTAACTACTGGTATAGGTAAACATATTTCACATCTTTTTTTTTAAATATTTTCCATACACCAATTGCTTACTAAGATCTCCACTCTCCAGGTATGAATGGCAACAGCGAGGATCTGCACATGTCCATGGCTTTGTTTGGCTCAAACAAGCACCTAATATTGCTAAACTACAATGGAATAATCTTGCATCAGTACAAAATGCACTCAATTACATTGACAAATATGTCTCTGCATGGAACCCGCACCACCATCCAATTTCAAATGATAGGGTTCAACAATCTACCTTTGACAACCCCTGCTTAATGGACACAAGAATGATTATGTTGTCGAACCCTTCACATGACTACAATGAACTACTCAACTATGTTCAACGCCATACACGTTGTACCTTGAACACATGCTTGCAAAAAAAAAGGAGCCACCCTTGAATGCCGCTACAAAGCCCCTTGGCCCATCCAAGATACCTCAACCCTTTCAATTGAGAGTGGCTTGCCAAAGCACACCCCTGCTCGCAATGACAACCGTTTGAACCTTCACAACCCCACAATCCTCTCTATTTGGCGAGCAAATGTAGAATGCCAACCCGTTCTCTAATGCCAACCCGTTCTCTCAATAGATACAGTGCTCAAATATATAGCAAAGTTTGCAGCAAAAGCAGAAACCAAATCTGAAACATATCATGCAATGCTTTCTCGTATTTCGACTAGCTTAGATCCTGAAAAGCCAGTACCTATATCTTTTAGAAAAAAGGCTTGTTGACAACGTTGTTGACCGTGATATAAGTGCCCAAGAAAGTTGCCACCTTTTACTAAAACTACCCCTTTGCCTGTTCAGCAGAACGTTCGTTTCTTTAAATGTAAACCAAAAACACTATCAACACATTCCACTCTCACCCAGATCCACATCAACAAACACAGACTACATTAATGCATACTTGGCCCATCCTGCGTGTATGGAGACATTGGCATTGATTGAGGTCACGCAAAAATGGAACTTCAAAGCAACTCGTAAAATGTACCAATGGAAAGAGCATGCCAAAAATGTTATTGTTCGAGTATCTCCATGCTTCACAAGCATTCCTACAAGGGATGACCCACAATTTCACGACTTCTGTTGGAGTGAATTGCTTCTCTACAAACCAATTTGTAACATTGCATACGACTATGGATCATCCACAGCTGAAATTGTTGCTAACTGGGAGAGGTTGGCATGTAGCTACTATCCATGGCATGTGCGACACATTGCACCAAAAACATCTGCCAACCCAAAAACGGGCACTCCTTCGGACAATGAGGAACAACCACATCAATGTAACCAATCTGAATGGCAAGTTCTGTAAGTGTACACCCAGACCATCCAATCCAGCTTGCTGAAATTGACATGTTGGGTGACCGTGAAATATACCTTAATCATGATTGGGAGACTCCTTCCATAAATCCACAGCATCACAGCTTGGCTACTAGCTTTGTAGAGTCTAACCGCAAAGCATTTCAAGTCCCCCACTCACCCAATGTAAACACCACACATGCCCTTTCATCCGAACAACAAAAAACATTGCATTTAGTGTTGTCACACCTATCTTCCCACACTTACCAACCACCACTAAGAATAATTGTTCAAGGAACTGCAGGCACCGGAAAGTCACACCTCATCAAAAAAATCAAGTCTGCACTCAATGGTTCAGCTCCAAATGGTCAAACTTCTCTCCTACTTCTTGCACCTACAGGTCTTGCAACATTCAGCATTGGAGCAGCAACAATACATTCCACACTTTGCATTCCCATCAAAGAGATGGCTCCCTTGCAGGGCCAAATGCTAGCAAACTTCCAAGAAAAAATGTTCTTTCTTCGCTACATTTTGATAGACGAAATGAGCTTCACCGGTCCAAGGCTGCTAGAATGTATTGACATTCGCTTGCGCAAAGCCTTCCCTTCACATAAGCACACTCCGTTTGGAGGTTGTTCCATCCTACTCTTTGGAGGCTTGGGCCAACTACCGCCAGTCAAGGACATTCCTATGTACTCTTCTTCTTCCTATGGTGGCACACTATGGCGTAGCATCGAAATAGTGATTACACTTACCAAAATGTTTCGTCAGAGCAGACAGGATCCCACTCAAATTCTATTTCGTCAACTCTTGTGCAATTTAAGGAAGGCTCAACCTACAATTGCAAATTGGCAACTGCTAACGTCACATTCAAGCTCAGCACTAACGGCCACAGAACAAAGTCCTTTCTTATCACCCATACATCTTTTTGCAACCAATGAAATGGTGTCACTCCATAGTAAGCATATGTTGTTGTCTTTGGCACAGCCCATTGCCTTATCCATTGCAGAGCAAACAGGGAGCTCATCACACTTAAATCCAGACGATGAACAACTCCAACCTATGATCCTATTATGTGTCAACCAAAAGGTGATGCTAAGTTGTAATCTATGGACTGATGCAAGGCTCGTCAATGGTGCTCTTGGACAAGTCAAACACATTATCTACAAGGAGAGCGAAAACCTCCACAAATCCCCTTGTTTGTTGTTGTTCGCTTCAAGCATTACATAGGGCCTTCTTGGGATCCAAACAATCCAACAGATGTCCCTATTACCCCTTTGATCCATGGTGGGCGGCAGCAAATTCCACTAAAAATGGCATGGGCCTTAACCATCCACAAATCACAGGGCCTTACACTTGAAAGGGCCACCATTGACATTGGCAACATTGACCGGCAAGGGTTGACATTCACAACAATTTCCAGAGTCACTCATCTTGGAGGTCTTCGTATCCACCCTTCATTCACATTCCATAGATACACACGAATGCAACACAACCCTTATGTTGCACGAAGGGTGAAAGAGGAGGCTCGATTGTCAACACAATCAGCTTCAATCACTTGACATTCTCAAAAACTTTTGAACAAGAAATTACAGGTTGGTTATATAATTCTTTACTCCTTTCAGTTTCAATTGTCAGTTCACAAATGTTTAACATAAATTAAAAGTGGTTTGTATTACAAAATCTACAATCAAGAAACTAAAGACATATCTGGTTTTTGGCAGGGATCCAATTTTTGATGGAATGGAAGCACTTTTTAATGCACCAAATCTTTTCATGCAAGCTAGATCTCTGTGGAATACAAACTGCATATAACAATGATTGATTTTTTAAGGTTTTTTCTACAATTAACAAACCTCTATGTTTTGTGGTTGTTAATGTTATAGCAGCTTCGGTAGTTCCTTCCAACTCACCTCTTTCGTGGAAGACATAAATTGAATGATAGCCGTTGGCTATTCAATTTATATTTATTGTTTTGTATTTCATACTATGGCCGACATAAAAGAATTTGAAATTCTTAGAAGTCATTTAATATTTATTTGAGGCCGACTATCATTTAAGTATATGCATGATTTCTTAGAGGCCGACTTGAAAGTCTTTGAGGGATGTTTCTCTCCCATTCACTTGTATTTATTCACCTTGATTCACCCTTTGTAATCGTCTGGAGAAGCTCGATCATTTCATTTCTGTTCTACATTATCAAATGCGAATATTGTATCAAGTGCGAACAAGTTATCATGTGCGAATAAGAGACTGCGAATAATTGTGAACTCTGCCATATCGGATCTGTGTTAGATGCGAACTCTGCCATATCGGATCTGTGTTAAGTGTGAACTATGTCAAGTACTCAAGGGTGAAGATCAGTGCAAAGCATTATGATGCGGATTCATATCTAACAGGTTGAGAACCATTAGTGTTTGTGATTACTGTCAAATGCTATTTCTGTAGACAATGAATTCATATATAACAAGTATGAATTGGCAGACTGTTAGATGTTTTTCATCTTGCCAGTGCTGAATATCGGTCTTGTGTTAGACCTCATTATAATATGTAAAGTTGCCATTGTTACATCAAATATAAGAGAGATCTTTGTTGCTGGGTTTTTCTCCCTCAAGAGGAGGGTTTTCCCAGGGTATATGTTGTGTTATTTTGTCTGATTTTGAATTATTTTCTGTGCATTTAATCTGGTCACATAAAATTAACATGGTATCAGAGCGGGTTTGAGGATCATGATCAGATTATTGGACTCAGTTTATCCCATTTGTTTAGTTTGTCAAGATGGTGTATGATTTGAAGGTTGAGGACTCAAGTGAATATCTATCCCATTCAGCATTATCAAGCAGTGTACCTTCTGACACCAACACTTGGATAATCGACAGTGGTGCCTCTCGTCACATAACCGGCTTCAAGGAGCACTTATTGAGTTTGGTGGAAAAGGAATCCTCTGAACAAGTCATCATTGGAGATGATGCCAGCTACTCCGTAAAGGGAATTGGGACCTCCACACTTCACTTGGATTCCGGCATATTGTTTCAATTGGGTAATGTTCTTTATGTTCCCGGAATCAAGCGTAATCTTATTTCTATTTCAGCTTTGGAAGATAAAGGATATCAAGTTGCCTTCTCCAAAGGCAAAGTTCTAGTATGGATGCAGAACTCTAGCTTCAAGGATGCTCAAGTAATTGGAGTTAGATATGATAACCTCTTCAAGGTTTGCTCACATTCTCTTCAAACGTTGGTTCATGACTCTTCTAGTCTTTGTGATCTTTGGCATCGAAGATTGGCTCACTTACACTTCCGAGCCCTACCCATTATGGAGAAGATGGTGACGAGCCTTCCTAAATTCAACCAGGAGCACGAAGGTACATGCAAGGGCTGCACATTAGGTAAGAATATAAAATCCCCCTTTCATAGTAGAGAAAATAGATCTAAGTGTATTTTAGATCTAATTCATTTTGATTTATGTGGTCCTATGTCTGTTCCTTCTTCGAGTGGTTTTTTGTATTATGTTCTTTTCATTGATGATCACTCTAGGAAGACTTGGATTTATTTCTTGAAATCTAAAGAATCTGAGGAAGTATCGGATAGGTTTAAAGAGTTTAAAGCTTTGGTAGAAAATATTTCTGGTAAATGAATTAAGGTCCTTAGATCTGACAATGGTGGAGAATACACCTCTGGTAGTTTTCGAAACTTTTGTATTGATGCAGGGATTAAGAGGGAGCTCTGTGTTCCCTATAATCCTCAACAAAATGGTGTTGCAGAAAGAAAGAACAGAACGATTGTGGAAGCAGCAAAGGCTATGATCCATGATCAAGATTTGCAAACCTTCCTATGGGCAGAAGCTTCCAGGATAGCTGTATATGTTCAGAACAGAAGTCCTCACAAGATCTTGGAGAATATGACTCCAGAAGAAGCCTTTACAGGGAAGAAGCCTGAAGTCAGTCACTTGAGGATCTTTGGTTGTCCTGTCTATGTTCATGTTCCCAAAGAAAAGAGAACCAAGCTGGAGCCTTCTGGAAAGAAGGGAATATTTGTGGGCTACAGTGAGACATCAAAAGCTTACAAAATTTACATTCTAGGTCAGAAGTTGATAGAGATTAGTAGGGATGTCACATTCGAGGAAGATGTTGCATTCAGGAGATCCAGAGGGATTCATATGGAGATTGATAATGAAGAGTCTCCTCAGGACATGGAAGTTGACCATACTCCTGAGATTCAGAGGGAGACAATGGAACCAAAGGAAGACCTTGATCCAGTTCAACCCTTGGAACCTACTGATGGGCCTACTGACATTGTTATTGGAAGAAAGAAAGAGACCTCTATGGGCTAGTCGCACTATGCAAGAGGCTGAAAGCTTTGCAGCTCCTAGAGGCACATTCAGAGAAAGCAAAAGGCCACATAAGTTCTCCAGTTATGTTGCCTTGATGAGTCAGATTATAGAATCTGAGCCTTCGTGTGTTGAGGAAGCATCCAGTCTTCAAGTCTGGAGAGATGCTATGACAGAGGAGTATCAGTCAATTCTTAAGAATGATGTTTGGGATATCGTTCCTAGACCCGAGGGCAAGTCTGTGGTATCTTCTAAATGGCTATTCAAGATTAAGCATGCTGCAGATGGAAGCATTGAGAAGTACAAAGCAAGATTTGTGGCTCATGGATTTTCTCAGAAAGAGGGAGTTGATTATGATGAGACTTTTGCTCCTGTTGCTCGCTACACTTCTGTCAGAACCATCATTGCTATTGTTGCATCTAGAGGATGGAAGATTCACCAGATGGATGTGAAGACAACCTTTCTCAATGGAGTGATTAAGGAAGAGGTTTACGTAGAGAAACCTGATGGATTTGAGATTCATGGGAAGGAGTCACATGTTTGCAAGCTGAAGAAGGCCTTGTATGGTCTTAAGCAGGCTCCTCGTGCATGGTACAAAAGGATTGATCAATATCTATCAAGCTTGGGTTTCTTAAAGAATGATGCTGATTCAAATCTCTACTTCAAGGTAATCAATGGTGATGCATTAATTTTGGTTTTATATGTTGATGATCTAATCCTCACTGGAGAAGATCACCTGATTCTTGAATGTAAGAAGGATTTAACTTTTGAATTTGAGATGAAGGACCTTGGGCTCATGCATTACTTCCTTGGTTTAGAAGTCTGGCAGAAGTCAGATGGTATGATTTTAAATCAAGGGAAGTACACTATTGATATACTTAAGAAATTTGGCATGTTGGACTGCAAATCCATGACTACTCCTATGGAGACCAATCTTCATGAATTGAAGGAGGTTGCAGCTAGTTTAGATTTGGTGGATCCTACATTGTACAAACAACTGATTGGATCCTTGATGTATCTAGTTAACACTAGACCTGATATTTGCTATGCAGTGAGTGCACTTAGCCAGTTTATGTGTGATCCAAGACAGATACATCTTGTTGCAGCTAAACATATCCCCGAGATACTTGCGGGTACGCTTGGGTATGGGTTGAAGTATACTTCAAATGCAGACTTGGAGTTACTTGGTTTCAATGATTCGATTGGGAAGGTTGTGTCACGATCGGAAGAGCACCTCTGACTATTGCTTCCTTTGGGTTCGTGTTTCTGGTGTAGTAGGAAGTCTTCTGTTGCATTGAGTATAGCGAGTACATTGTAGCTTGCATGGCAACTCGAAGGCGTGTGGCCGTAGCTCCTTGCGCGATTGTTGGACAATCAATGGAGCCTACTATTATTCATTGTGATAATCGAGTTGTGACTTTGTCAATCCTGTGTTTCATAGCCGGATCAAGCATGTTGAGATCAAGTACCACTATATCGAGATATGGTACTGCGGAAGGTTATACGGTTGAGGTACATTAGCATTGATGAGTAGGCGACAAATATTCTCCAAGCCTCTCGCCCGGATAAAGTTTGCATACTTTTTGAGACAAGCTTGGTATGGTGGAGAATTCAGCCTTGACTGAGTATGAGTCTCAGTATCAGTGAGCCTTGCTTAATGAGTTCTTCTCTGTGAGAGAAGTTCGAGGTGAAATCCCTTGTTAATGCATTTTCTTCTGTGACAGAAGAATTTGAGGTGAAAGCCCTTGTTTCCACCCTCTAAGCTGAGTCATGGTGGATGTCATGTGTGCAACTCCATGACATATGTTGTACTTGTGTTTCACCCTCTGGGAGAGCCATGGTGAAACTCACGTTGAGGTGACAACATCACACAAGTGATGAACACTAGTACCTACCATTTGAAGGTTGATATCGAGACGATATCAAATATCACGTTGAGGTGATATTTCTCTCTTTATATCTGATTGCAGGCAATGGTGGCAGATGAACCTCATATGGAGATGATTTGTATTATGCAGCTGGAAGTTCTCTCCCTAGCTGAGAGGGAGTGTTAATGTTATAGCAGCTTCGGTAGTTCCTTCCAGCTCACCTCTTTCGTGGAAGACATAAATTGAATGATAGTCGTTGGCTATTCAATTTATATTTATTGTTTTGTATTTCATACTATGGCCAACATAAAAGAATTTGAAATTATTAGAAGTCATTTAATATTTATTTGAGGCCGACTATCATTTAAGTATATGCGTGATTTCTTAGAGGCCAACTTGAAAGTCTTTGAGGGATGTTTCTCTCCCATTCACTTGTATTTATTCACCTTGATTCGCCCTTTGTAATCGTCTGGAGAAGCTCGATCATTTCATTTATGTTCTACATTATCAAATGCGAATATTATATCAAGTGCGAACAAGTTATCATGTGCGAATAAGAGACTGCGAATAATTGTGAACTCTGCCATATCGGATCTGTGTTAGATGCGAACTCTGCCATATCGGATCTGTGTTAAGTGTGAACTATGTCAAGTACTCAAGGGTGAAGATAAGTGCAAAGATTTATGATGCGGATTCATATCTAACAGGTTGAGAACCATTAGGGTTTGTGATTACTGTCAAATGCTATTTCTGTAGACAGTCAATTCATATATAACAGGTACGAATTGGCAGACTGTTAGATGTTTTTCATCTTGCCAGTGCTGAATATCGGTCTTGTGTTAGACCTCATTGTAATATGTAAAGTTGCCATTGTTACATCAAATATAAGAGAGATCTTTGTTACTGGGTTTTTCTCCTCAAGAGGAGGGTTTTCCCAGGGTATATGCTGTGTTATTTTGTCTGATTTTGAATTATTTTTTGTGCATTTAATCTGTTCACATAAAATTAATAGTGGTATCATAGTTTACTTATCATTTTCTTTGTATCCTCTCACCATGCCTATCTTCCCCATTTGTGTGATAGTTTTCATATGTCAATGCTAAAAAATACATATCTTTATTATAGTTTATATTAAAAGATACATGTGTAGCATGTTTTCCTTCAAAACTGCTCTTTTACGAAACTCTTTATGCTGCTCATTTTCAGCTCACCTACACTATATTAGGAGTCTCCTTTCAAGAGTACCATGAAGATTTTTCCTGCAAACTCTCCCTATTTTTCTCTTTGCAATCCTTGACAATTCGACAAAATGTGTGATGAATCTTGAGGTAACTCACTTGCCATTATTTCAGTCATTTTTTTTTTTTTGGAGTCTATACATTGAAGCTGTTTTTCATTTACTGTTTGCACAACAGAGGTCATGATTGCGGGATATGTACAGAATGGATTTGTTGAAAAGGCTTTACAAACTTTCAAGCAAATGTAATTTGCCTCTACCAAAATGGGAGCTATGGAATGAGGATTTTTTCTTGATCTTATAGTTGGCAATGCACTTGTAGACATGTATGCAAAGTGTGGAAGAATAGAAAAGGCACATAAACTATTTGACATAATGCCTCAAAGAAAAGAGGAATTTTATCATTTGTTGCAGTTGCAACTGCCTTGGTAGACATGTATGTGAAATGTGGAAGCATAGAAAAGGCATGTTCACCGTTTGATAAAATTTTAATGCAGACAACATCTGTGGTTTTACCACTTTTCTTATGTTTTATTTTATTATTACAGTTCTGTTAAGCTTTCCTGCCAACATCTTTCACTATTAAATGTACATCAGTTGTAAATGCAATGGTTGCCATTAATATTATGTTCACATAACTTTTGTTGTGTTTAATTTCATTATTACAATTTTGTTGTTATCTGCTAAATGAAGGCATTTATTTACCTTCTACTTGACGCTATTCTGCTGACAGTTTTCCTTGCAACATTTTATACTATTGAATGTAACCAGCTGCTACTGAAGCTGCAAATTCAATGGTTGCCAGACCTATTCTTCCAATACCTACTGTACATATCATATCATCTTCATTTGTTAATCTCAATACTGGTTCTTGAATGTCAAATCTGTATAGCAGATGTGGCTGTGCCATTGAATTTGTAGTTCAAAATCATATTCTCTTAATAAAATGAAGTGACAATAAATTATATTTGCATAACTTCATTTATTTAAAAAACTTCAACACTTCACATTTTACAATTTCTATATTTCAAATACAATACCATAAATTAAAATATTCATCTCCACAAATCTTCGGCGTACCCATTGCACACGAATGTGCGATTACTAGTTAAACTACACACAAGGCATATCAATATAAGGAAGAACAAGACAAATCCATTAGTCTTTAGATATTAAGAATGATACTTTTTAAAGGTTTAAGGATATCCCTGGACAAGTAGATTGCCATTCCAAGCTACTTGATGTTGTCCAGAAGTTCACAGGATTTTTCACAAGCGCATTTGGAAATCTGTTAGGACTGCAGGGAGCAATCATGGAATCTGTAAACAATTCTTTCCTGTTTTATAATAATTAATATGATTAAATTCGCCTTCCGAAAAAAAAAAACTTGATACATGTCGCATGAGCTCACTTAGGGTAAAATGCAACTGGCAAATGGTTATCATTGCTCTTGCTATATTTTGTGTACCTTTCTGCTCAATGGAAATCGGCAATACTGGAGCATGGAAACTGTCTGAATTTGTTGAAAGCACCAATTTTAATTTAGAGTGCTTAACTGAAAATTAATTAAGAAAAATTATCCACGGTGAAAAGATATTTATTGATCAAGTGCTTGAGATTTTGCAAGATGGGCTTGTCGACGGCCCAAAGAAAATGCTGTGATAATCCACGCAAAGCACACCTAATCCACTTCCATGTGTTGCTTAGAAAATAAAAGGAAATATATGTCAAGTAACTTCAGCTTATTAGCAAATGATTACAGACCGGCAAGGCACAAAGCGCAATGGCTGAAGGTCCTTTATTGAGTGACCCTTGGAGTCTCTTGTAGATTGCAGCAGCAGCTGCATCTCCTAACCTTTGGACTAATACATCCATGCAAACCTGCATACGAACCACTCTTAGCATAGAATCATACCTAAGAAACATAATATCCAGCTGAACGGAATTCACCTTGGCTTTGTACTTCTCATCTTGTGTGACCACAGTGAAGAGAACCTCTTTACCAGATCGTGTAATAACATAATTTAAGACCTACAAAAACAATGGATGGAAGGGCAGTAGAAAAAAAAAGAGAAAATAGAATGTAAATTAATTGTACTTGAGCTGAACAGAACAGAAGTTAGCTGATAACATTTAATAGTTGTCATTTGCAATATTTCATTTTGATTGTATTTGTCCTGTTACATTTTCCAAGAGATTGTTGGCATTTTGTATAAGCATACAAATGGTTGTTTTAATATGGGCAAGGAAACAAGATACAGAGAACTAAAATAATCTGTAGAAACCAACTTTGTTAATTTAAACATTCATATGACAAGTTTTTAGCAATAAACAGTCTAGCATAGAGTAATAACTTTCCTGGGACTATCTGTTGTCACCTAGCTGTATTAGATATTATTTTGTTTTGAGAAGCTGCAGATTATGACAGCCCAAGCTTCAATTCTAAAACTACCACACACAACTTGAGACAACAGAAATCACTAGGAGGAAATTCATTAAATTGGAATAAATTATAATTTATAAAGGATGAGGCTAATTGCAACCAGTTGCAACTTGGTGGCAATAAATTATGCACATCTAGGCAAGTGAAGCGATTCTTATTTGTTCTTCAACTGATTACAAAACAGTTAAACAGACTATCTTCAGGATAGCTCCGGCTATGCTCTTTAAATTTAGGTAGAACAGTCATAGAAAATGCCAAAAAAACGTGTGTAACTGCATTTAAATCATACCCAGCGCCAAATCCGCTGTTCTAACACGCCATGCCCAGGTAACTCAAAAAATCAGTCAAAACCGGGACAACAAGTCACACTGAATAAAACACACGTTTTATACAGTGTAGTTCAAAAAAACACCGGTTGTTTTAGTCAGTCCATGGTTTTTTGTCTATAAAGTCTAACTTGTCTTTTGACATTTTAGGAGCTTGCTGAATCTTGTTTTTTATGTTATTTTCTTAATATAAGGTTGGGCATACTTTTAATGTGTGATTCGGCCTATTAAGTATGTCTTATAAGGTATGAAAGCCTCTTTGGGGTCTCAGGCCTCAAAGGCTTGCGAATGCGAGTTAATGTCTCATTGAGCATGCCTAGTGGTTGTCTTATCCCTCATGCACTGGATTGCCAAATCTGTGAGTTGTAAGATTGTTTTAGTGGTACTACATATATATGATGGTACACAAAACAATGTCTGCCAGCTCAAATGGGATTTACTCAGATACTGGATTGTCTTCTTCAAAGCACAATTTCAACACAATGATGTGAGCATGCTCATTGAGTAATAACCCAATCTATATGCCATGATGACTACATGGCTTGAGATGAACATTACCAACCAAAAACTCAGATGTGATCACCATCAATAAATAGTGAATAATTGAGCCAAATTCTTGTCAACATACAAAATAGTTCTTACAGTTTGTATACAAAGTATTATTGCATTGGTTTGCTGGGAGTCACAGGTTTGAATCTCAGTCTAGTTTTGAGAAGCCAAATTGAAGGAAAATAGACCTTAATTGAATTGTTTGGACTTTGTCTCTCTTTCTACACACTCCATTAGGAATGAAATAACATTTGCAATTTTTTTCCATGTTTTATGAGTATTTTAGCGTCTTTTAATTTGCTATGTTTTACCTGTTTTCAACCCATGTAATTGAATTCCATTTATACTTTTGGTTTTCCCTGTATCTATAATGTGACTGACTGTACAACTGTCTACATAGAGACCCATACAAAATAACCATGGCAAGTTTGAAGAAACTCAAGGAATATTATGACAATCATTTTCTTTTATGAAAGTGAAATCAGCCCAACCTTTCGCAAAGTCTCAGATATTGCCACCATGATCTAGGTTGGCCAGATAGCAATTGTAGTCATATTTGCAAATGAGATAACTGGAGCTGCGCATATGGCTGCAGTGACTCCAGCAATTGTATCTGACCCTACAAATTGGAAGCCAAATTTGTGCATTTCAGTGAGAGCAAATCCAGTGAACCCTCTTCAAATGAAATTTGCATACGAGGTAATTTTATAAACGACATATTTCAGGTCAAAAAGTCCATGCAAAAAAGACAGACAATGTCAAATTCTTTACATCCAATTTCATTGCAGCAGCCTGCAGAAAGTATGGTTGCATCTAAAAATTTGTCAGGCGTAAATAGAATGCTGTTACAGTAAGTTGCTGGATGGATTTAAGACAGCTGTGAAACAATACCGTTAAAGTAAGCTGCCCAATAAGGATGAAGACAGCTGTCAAACTGTTGACCTGAGCAAACATTCTCCTTCTATCAAGAGCATTTGCAACTGTTTCTGCCACTACAGCTGCTTTCTGTCACATAAACGCCACAATACACAGTTTCTTTTATTTTAAAAAGCTTAAAGGGGAAAAGCATTGTAAAAACTTAATATGGAATATCTCAAAAGCCACAATTAACACAGTTATTCTTATTTTAAATAACTTAAAGGCGAAAAGCATTGTAACAACTCAAAATGGAATGTCCCAAAGACTGATGTTACAACAGTCATTTACCATCAAATCTAATTCCAGTAGTATCATAAATCATTTAAACATAGGAGAAATCAACTAATAGTCCATTGTACCCAAACCAAACTTTTTGCTTCATTAAGGCATTTTACTTAAAAGAGTCTAAACCTTGCTAAAATGATGTCAAAACTCAGTTTTTGGGCAAGTCAAGTATGGACTTCGGTCAGTGTGATGTCAGTCATCAATGGCAGCTGGCCAGCAGCAGAGGTCAAAATCTGAATCTGGAACTTAAAACAGAACATTTTATGCTGAAAGATGCTGAAAGAGGTGCTTCATGATGACGTAATGCCATTACCTAGTCAACTCAGTAGTCAAAATGGTATTTGCAGAATGTGAATGGAAGGAAGTATTTAGCAGAAAGCAAATCTACACCCCTGTAGCCCAGGGGCACCCTTCAATTTGGAGGCTCAGATTCAGTTGTTCCTGGTTGCAAATACATTCAATCTCTTTGGTTTTTTGTCAACTTTCCGATAAGCTATCAAGCAAGTTCATTTGATTCTCGAAACTCCAGCAATCAAAGGCAGAAGCAGAAGGTACGAAGATGATACACATCACAGAGGCAGTCAAGTTTGCAGCTTTTGTGCACCTGTAGCCTAGGGGCGACCTTGAATTAGACCCCTCAGATGATTGAATTTGCAGATTTCGTTTATGGGGGATCTCTTCTTATTCAGCCCAACTTCGCGATGCATCCGATCACAAGATCGTCAGATGTGCTAAGTGACCGTGATAGTGGTTCTAGTGAGCATGTAAAATAGAGGGTGGGTAAATGTGAAAATATCAACCTGTACTTCTATAGGCCAGGGGCGCCTAGCTTTTTGGCCTGCTAGATGGGGTCTTTTGCAGTCGTCATCTTCATGAAACTTGTGCAGAATCCTCCTAGCTATTTAGTGAATCCAACCGTCAGCCCTCAGGTTTTGTCAAACACCCGTGAATGAAGGATCAGTGGAGATTACTGAAGAATGTAAACAAGCAGAAAAAATGGCTAAGTATGGAAATTACATACTCCCTTGAAAAAGGCGCCCTTCTCTTGGAGGTCTTAGAAGTAGTTTTCTCACTTAATCACTTCTAGGAACATCTCTTCTAAGTTGTTCCAACTTCGCAATAAGATCAACACTGCGTGCATTGGAGCACTTCAACTCCCAGTGTCAAGGGTCAAAGTAGAGCATTCGCATGAAAGTTGCAAGTTACAAAATCATTCCCAAAAAGGTAGTTGTGCCTTTGCAGGCCAGGGGCACCCTTGCATTTGAGGGCCTTAAATTCACTTTCAGATGCCTTACATATAGTCATTGTTTGCGGAATTCGTCTAGCTATGCAATGGATCCAGCATCTAGTCGACAGGAGCCATCATTCACCGACAGTGGAAAATTGAAGCATGAAATGGAAAAACAAAGAAATGGCTTAAGTTTGGAGACCTATACATCAGTTTAATAAAAGGCGACTTTTATTTTAAGGCATCAAATATGGTTTTTTAGCAATTACGGCTCCCAGTAGACATTTCATCTCAGTGATTCTAGCTTCGCGGTGGATATCTCAACTTAATTCCAGCATCAATCAGGCATCTAGAAATCAAAGCTCAACAAAGGCAACTGTAACATTTTCAACGAGCTATAAAATAGGAAGTTAGCTAAAAATATCAACTTTTGATGGGGGATGCCTAGAGAGTCAAATTTTGACTTTTCAGAATCAGTAAAATATTCTAAGCCAACCCAGAAAGAGAGATTTTAGTTAACTTAAATAAAATAATATTAAATTTTCAGTTTCAGCAGTTAATTTTGCGAAGGGTGAATTTCTTCAATATTTTGATAATAGTGCCTATTTTGAGACTCCTTGCAATTTGCATGTTGAGTTGAACTGAATATTTTATTATTTTAATCTTTCGGGACTCCGAATCAGTGTCAGTTGAACAAACTGGGATCCAATCAGAAGATTTCTTTTGAAATCAGGGTTTATTCTTGCAGTTGGCGCCATTAAGCTACAAATTTCTTTATTTATTTCAAGATGGCATCCATTTCTCTCACAGCAGGTTGAAGAGCAAGCAAATTTTCTCATTGAGTGAGCGAATTTCTTTAGCAATCAACATTCAAAGGCACTCCAGTTATTTATTTTTTTAGATTTCCTTGCAGATACAAGTCTAGATTAATTAGCAAATTTCAAACAAGCATGGCAATTTTTACAAAAGCAGAACTTGAAAACTTCTATCTTCTGTCTTAAATTCTTCTATTCTCATCTTAGGTTTTCTTCGCATGTTCAAGAATTCGATGACTTTTGACAATTTTGATCATTTGGGTTTTTTGTGCACGGCTTTCTCTTCAAAACTCATGTGTTAGAATTTTTCAGGAAAAATTGTCTTGAAGCTTCAATTATCAAAGCTTCAATTCTCGAAGCTCGTGCTTTATTTTTGGAAATTCCTTTGCATGGTGGAGTAAAAGTCAATATTTTTCAAAATGGAGGATTCACATTGGCTTAAAATCATTTTCTGCACAAAACCCATGTTTCAATTTTTCACGAAAAAATTTCCCTCTAGAAAGCCTAAAACCCCTGCTTTTCTCGACTAAAAATTCTTTGCATGTCAAGCTAAACAACACTTTTTCAAAATTTTGACATTGTGGGTTGTCTTGGAATCTTTTTCTGCACAAAACCCATGTCTTAGAATTTTTTGTGAAAATTGCTTTCTGATAGGTTATTTTTAGCCTCATTAGTAGTCATTTTTTAGCTTCTGAGAAAAGTTGTCCGAATATAGTCATGTCCACAATCAACAAATGAGTTTTTCATAATGCAGTACCACACAAACTAAATTCAAGACCAAATCAGTCTTAATTCATGATTTCATCAGAAAAGTTGACACTGATTTGTATCAAGTGCATTTGGAGGGTTGACAAGTGTAGTCACTCAAGTCCACATGGTTTCATGCCTCATATAGCTGATTGTCTTCCAAGGTTGGTTTAGAGGGTTGTTATAGTTGGAATTCTACATGTGTAGCAAGTTCGTTTGCATTTCTCACAACCAGAGTGTTCGCGATCAAACTTCACGGTTTCATCATGCAACACTCTTACATTGAGAAAAATGTGAAAAGCGTCAAAAGTGTCAGAAGCGTAAAGCTGTAGAGGAAAACATAGGCCATCACTCCAGTTACGGAGCCGCCAAGGTTACCAACCGACGAACTTCCAGTTGAAGTGTGCAGATATTTCTAGGATTGCTCAAGTTGTTGACAAGCAGTGAATTGACAATTGGGACATGTGATGATCTCCAAATGATGATCCACTCAATAACCTCATGGAGGGGTTATTTGCTCAAGATCGCGGCCAGTGAACTCCAGATCAGGACGTCCCACCTTTTCAGGATAGACATCAAACACAACAATAAACTCGATTCCTCTTTCCGAGTTAACTCATTGTTCCACATATCATGCTATGTCTGTCTTGGAATCACCATCTATGTACAATTGGAGTTCTCATTTAGTTCAATAAGGACATGCATGCTTGCACATGTCCATTTAGATTAGTCTTGTTTCGGTTAACTGATGGTAGTTTTCCAGTTAACTGTATAATTTCCTTAATAGGGTTTAACAATAAAATCTTGCATGATTGCAAGACTCTAGTTGACTCAATGTGATTTTAGGGTACCCTACACCTTTGATGTCTATAAATAAGAGCTTTTTGCTCATTTGTAATTAACTTTTACACATGATAGTAATATATGTTGTGCCCACCTTGCCTGTAATATTGTTATTTATCTGTTCACGAGCTTTTATTATGATAATGAATAGTTGTGCCCACCTTTCCTTTATGTTATTGTCATGGTACTTGTTCATCTTAGTTAAATATAGTGGCTATTGATCGTTTATTGTATGTGTGTTTCACCAATTCAATTTGCTATCGTAGTTGGCTATTCTTTGTTTTGTTTTCAATAAGCCTATTCAGATGAACAAATAGTTGTTCCCACCTTTCCTTCACATTGTGAATCTATACCTAAAGCTTATCGTTTGATGTGTGTGTCAATAAACCTATTCAGCCAAGCAAATTGTTGTGCCCACCTTGCCTTCATGTTGTGAAGTTGTACTTGGTTTATCGTATATTTGTTTGTCTCCAATAAACTACTTCCCAACCAAGCAAATGAATTGACTGTTGGGACATGCGATGATCTCCAGATGGTTATGCAGTCAATAACCTCGTGGAGGGGTTACTTGCTTGAGATCACAGCCAGTGAACTCCAGATCAGGAAGTCCCACCTTTTCAAGATAGACATCAGACACAGTAGTTAACTCGATGCCTCTTTCTGAGTTAACTCGTTGTTCCACATATCATGCTATGTCTATCTTGGAATCATCTATGTACAGTTGGAGTTCTCATTTAGTTCAATAAGGACATGCATGCTTGCACATGTCCATTTAGATTAGTCTTGTTTCGGTTAACTAATGGTAGTTTACGAGTTAACTGTATAGTTTCCTTTATTAGGGTTTAGCAATAAAATCTTGTATGATTGCAAGACTGTAGTTGACTCAAAGTGATTTTAGGGTTCCCTACACCTTTGATGTCTATAAATAAGAGTTTTTTGCTCATTTGTAATTAACTTTTGCATGTGATAGCAATATATGTTGTGCCCACCTTGCCTGTAATATTGCTATTCTATATTTGTTCATGAGATTTTATTATGACAATTAATAGTTGTGCCCACCTTGCCTTCATGTTATTGTCATGGTATTTGTTCATCTTAGTTAAATATAGTGTCTATTGATCGTTTATTGTATGCGTGTTTTGCCAATTCAATTTTCTATTGTAGTTGGCTATTCTTTGTTTTGTTTCCAATAAGCCTATTCAGATAAGCAAATAGTTGTGCCCACCTTGCCTTCACGTTGTGAATTTGTACCTAAAGCTTATTGTTTGATGTGTGTGTCAATTAACCTATTCAGCCAAGCAAATTGTTGCACCCACCTTACCTTCATGTTGTGAAGTTGTACTCAGTTTATCGTATATTTGTTTGTCTCCAATAAACTTCTTCCCATCCGAGCAAATAGTTTTGCCCACCTTGCCTTCACATTGTGAATCTGTACCTGAAGTTTATCATATAATCATTCCCGCTTCGTTTCCTCATGCTCTGTTTTCTTGAGGAGATTGGATAGATTATAGTAGTTAGTTTTGAGTTGTAGTTAAGATTTACAAAACCAGAGAAAATCCTTGGCTGCAATGTTCGTGGTTTTCGAAAACCTTGTGCCTCTTTCAGCTGAGTCAAAAAGATAGGAGTTAGAATACTTTACTTTTTTACGCATTTATCAGCACAATGAGGGAGCTTCCCCTCCTAATTTGAAGATCACTCATTACGCAGTGTGCATAGTTGTCCATACCAACTAGCATTTCAGAGGTGCTAATTGTTACGCCAACATAGTCAAAATATAATGCAGTGTGTAAAACTTGCAAAAAGTGAACAATCCTCATGGACCTAAGTTACTGCACAAAATCCAATAAGCTAAGATATAACGGCCCAAAAACACATACTGACCATGGATATTAATTGCACATTAAGTTCCCTAGTAACAAGTACTTTATGTTTTCTTCTTCCAAGTGCGAGGCTGCCCCACTAATAGTGTTTCCAACTGGTTGATGCATTTAAAGTCTACAAGACAGAACTGGCTCATAGGAGTGACCTGCTCAAATTGTAATTTGTATACCACATTACTGCAGAATTGATAACAGAACATATTTGCCTCAACTTCTTGTTATGGTTAGAACTTAGATCTATATTGAGTAAATGATTAGTGTTTTGAAATTGAATAGGGAAGATGTCTAAGCAATTTTTAATTTTATTGCACAGATCCTTATTAATTTTAGTCACAGAACCAATTGCATGCATCAAGTTCTAATGTTTGTATATAATATACATAAACTGACCTACACTGATTCCACACACCAAGTTCAAGTTTCCAATTGTATATCCAAAATCTTCTCCCATCTTTCCTCAAATTCTCTCTAGACAAGACTGACGCTTTTAAGAAAAGAGTTAACTATCAGGAGTTCTTAAAAAGAAAGAAATTATATTAATGTACACAAATGACCAACAGAGTTTAACAGAACTTGAAAATACATGTAGTTACATTAGAAGTGTACGACAATAAAAAGCGCTAAAACTATGTAAACATAACTAGATGTCTAAACCTGAAACGGTTAACCCCAAGCCAACAGTTACAAGGACAAGTACAAATAGCCATGTCAGAGAGGGACTTCTCAATGAAACACAAAACTGATGAAGATTGCATCTGAAGCCTGAGACTAGAAACCAACATTGTCACGTGTTTGTATTAAGGCTTGATAAATGACATCATCGCCTAAACCACGAAAGGATCAATGCAGGCATTGTCAATGTCCACAGGAGAATGTCCAAGGCTAGGGGGTCCTAGCTCAAAAATCCTTAGAAGATGTAAGGAACTCCCTCTAGAACCTCTCCGAACACCAAGGTTGATGATCCTCTAGTAGCAGATAAAAACCTAGCAAGTGTGGGTATGCACCCATGCCTCAGGCTTCTTTCAAGGGGGACAAAAGGCCCTGAATGCTGAAGTGAAGTAGATCTATGGCACATAGAATGAGAAAGAGATGGGTAGGGTGCCCTATTGGTTGTAAGCAAGGATTAGTGTGCCTCATGGACCAAACCATGTTTTGTGTGAATTGACAGTGTCCAAACAGTAGCTAAACCTCGAACATTTGTGATGGGTTGAAAGGAGGAAATCAATCTACTATCTCTAAGGGTCCCCTAGAAGTTTATGTGCCTACCAGGTTAGGTACCTCTAGTCAGCATAGGAAAAGAAAGTGGAATGAAAACCACTTAGGTCTATCCAGCCAATGATACATCCCACAAATCTCATGGTAGCAAAGACACCTTAAACAACTGCTCTCATGTCTCCACCTCGTATAGGAAATAACACAATAAATCTTATTACTATGCATAATTAAGAGATTGTCTCAACTAGTAACTGATGACAGCAAAGCCTCTTTTGGCTATGGGGATGTCAAGCCATGTAACCATTGATGCTAAAGATAGTCAGGCTGACTAAATGTTTCATCCACAATCTGGATCCTGTACATGGTATAGAGCATAGATTAAAAACTCGTGAAACAAAACTACTCCTGAATCACTTGCACAAAACTTGGGCAATTTTTGCAGAAAATTGGTGAGCTAATTGCCAAAAATGCAGCAACAAACTCACCCAAAGCAGTGAGAACATTGTAGGGATCAGACCTTGTGAAGACACCCTTGACCACGCACACACCAAACACCAAAAAAGTACAATCTTGTGGGTACATTTTCTAGTTGCAGCCCATTGAGGGCACATCTTCCAGTCAAGGTCGCATATTCCACTTGCAAACCATCAAAGGCATGCCATCTGATTGTGAGAGGATGATTAAAATTCTGATGTTTGTCTATGCAGAGGAGGGCTTCAGACATTTCCAGTTATATGAACAAGCAGCTTGCAGTCACAAACAAGCAGTTTACAGTCACTTGCCAAGTAACTAAGTCCAATTCAAATTTGGGCCTGCCAAGTTTTGCTTAGTTACAAGTTTTAAAAATATGGTATAGAGATTTAGCTAAGGGATAAGAAACTGGAAGAGAGATAGAGGTGAACTAAATGTGCTGCCATTACATGTTCTTTCTTATAGCTCTATCCATCACCTCCTATAATGGAAATAAGGGTGAGGCTTCCAAAGAGTGTTTGAATGGAGTGATCCAATCAAGAAGATGCCAATAGATTGAAAAAGAAAACTATTCTCAGAATACCAACAATATCCATGCCTAGTGAAACCCAAAAACCCAATCCTCTCTGAAGAACAAAGGGCCAAATATGGTCATCAGATATCAATCTTGAACTGGGGTTAGATCACCTAGGAACTCAAGTCTATGGTAATGGAAAGTAAGCATAAAGATAAGTCTCAAGGTGAAGGGCTTGACCAATGAAGTCAATTTGGACAACACACTAAGGAACTGTCTTCTTGCAATGGATCATATGCTGAAGCATGATAGTCTAAACATCCTCAAAATGAGCCTAGCTGATAAATCGTATGGCGAGGTTCCAAAAGTCAGAGGCATAAAGAATTATGTGTTTAATGGTGCAGTTTTAAGAGGCGTGTCTTTGAAGGGATATCCTGAAAATGGATCTGAAAGCATTGGATATCCAAGACAAAAGTGAAGTTTATGCATTGCAAAGATACAAATGAGAAGCATGTAATGGCCAACCCCAATCTGAGATTTGACTTGTTATTTTTGCAATTATCTCGGTTTGAATAATGTTCCATTTTAACAAACATATCTCATTGCATAGCATAAACTTTCACATAATGATGCATTAAAGGAATTCAATGACAAAATAAATAGTAACTTCACTTCATCATTCTGACTGCCTTTCATGAATGTACATGGAATTAAGAACTACAGGCATGTTAAGACTCCAGTGACAAACAGAGGTCTGGTACATAAATGGAGATGCTCAGAAAATTGTTACAGAGGTAAGGATTTGCAAACCAATATTAATATGTCTGCTACAGCAGTCACAATGTTCAGATAATGGTTTTCAGACTTGAGTCTTTGGAGCAGACTTAACTTGAGACTCAAAATGTAGATTAAGAACACCCAGACCTGGAAACACTTCCAGAAAATGAGCAACAGCAAACACAAATGCAGATTGAAGATTTCTGACCTGAGAAACACCACTTGCAGGTCTGCGAATCAGTCCTACAGCTTCCTCTCATTCAGATATATGACTGATATACAATGTAACATCTCAGGAAAAAACCACAGGCTCATGCATCCTCAGATTGGTCAATAGTCAATGAGCAGATTACGCCAACTTGCACTCAGGAATGAGTTACAGCAGTAAATAATTGCAAACAGATAATATTCTAATCATGCACAGCCTTCATTCAATATTATGACAGCATTATTTAACTTCACAAGATACAGCTTCAGTTATTATCATAAATACCAGAAGGGGCTTGCAAGATGAAAGAAGTTTGCTACATGTACAAGGACCCACCGTAAATCTGGAAAATGTTCACTGAGTGATCTCCAAACTCACAACTGAATTGTCCATGCTAGAAACAATACCACAACCTAGCTAAACACCCTGACTTTGCCTTGAGAAATGGCTATGACCCAGCACAAAGGTTTCTTGTAGCATGGTACTGTAGTGTGACGCTATAATCACGGTACTGTAGCACGGTACTATAGCATGCTTTAAGAAATCATAAAATCAATAAAATCTTCATAAATTAAACTCCATTCATACCTAAAGAAAAAGATATCGATTACCATCAAATTTGCATCTGGAAATGCAATAGAAAAATGATTAGATTACTCTATAAACCCTTCAAACTGAATACCAAACTCAAATACAAATTACGCCCAAGTAGAAGACCTATATGATCTCCTCCACAAACCAGTGAGGGTGGATTTCACAACCGAAACCAGTGCTAAAGACGATAGCTTTTGTCCTCAACCAACTGCAAACGACAAACTGGAAAACAATCCAACAAAGTCTCCTTAAGTTGTCAAATCCATCATAACCAAATGAGAGCCAAAAAACAGATTTGTTGTGTCATAGAATGTGTATGGATGATTTCATCATTATTTTCATGATGTTACAGGATTTGTTTTCCATGAGTTTATTAGTGATTTTTAAAGGGTTTAATTCAAAATTACTCAAAAGCTTCAAGGGGTACTTTGTGTTATTCTACTACAAGATTGTACTTATTCTGCTATTGGATAATATTTTATTTAATTACACAAAGATTGTGGAATTACAGCCTTATGAGTGCTATATTTAAGTATTTGTTCCTTGGTATTAAGTGGTGATAGAGATTGACCAAAAACATTACACAATCATAATCCAGAAACAACAACAGTATTGACCAAACAGTTATCTCTGCTATTAAGGTTCAGTCAAATATGGTTTCAATCAAATTTGACAATTATTGTTAACTTTGGCAATATAATTGAATAAAGGTCATATTTTAAATCCTTAATGTAACCGCATACCATCATGCCCTCTCTGCATTCAGAGGAAATGAGTTTGGCTTACTCCTATCAATCTTCTTGTTTCGGAAATCTATTCAATTTGAAGAACTTTAATCATTCATGACACATGGCTAGTGGTTTGAAAGCCCAATTTGTAAATTATGCCACTATTAGCAACAGTCTTTGTGTTATGGAACCTTCTATTTTCTAGTGGTTGACTTATCTCACATGGCAGCTAATTTGTTGGAGGTCAAGTCTTATTAGATCTTCCTATTTTGTTGGGCAAATATGCTTCCATGGTTGTATGGTTGTTATTGTTTAATGTTTTATATTTCTCCCATCTTTAACATGATCGACTCCTCCATTCCTTTATCTTAGCGTTTTATCATGTGATATGTTTATTAGTTTATTGTTGCCATTTTATTGACCACTAATTATTTCTAATAATTGTTTTGATTATCTCTTTTGACAATGACTAAGCTTTTTAGGTTTCTTATTTCTTCTAAGGGCAGTTAGATCCCTAAGGTTGCATGCTATCTAATTGAGAGCTGCATCAACTTGTCGGTTGCATGATTCAATTTCTCCATGTGTCAATCTTTTCTTTCTTATATGTGGATTTATTATTTCTTATGATGGTGGGGTTTGGTGGCAATTCATGGATCGATTCTTAACCTTGATGGTAGGTACTCTTTAAACCACATGCTACTTCCCTTTGATTATATGTAGTAATATTTGTTGATTAAAGGATATTTTTTGCAGACAACAATTAGCTTTCTACATTATGTGTTTCTTCATTTTGAAAGGCAACGGGAGTTGGAGAGTTCCTTGGGCAATTATCTTATTTAAAGAACTATCATTCTATTTTAAAGAGATCTCCATTGGTAGAAATTAGAGAGGCTTCCACGGGGAGAGGTTGTATTGAATAGACTCTGTAGGTAGTGTAAACAAAGATATTCCTCTTTCGAGCAAATAATGTAGAGAGTAAGTTGAGAGACAACGACATGTAGAAGAAAGATCCCTGGATTTTGACGAGGGGATTGTAATGAGAGAGATAGGTCACATGGAGAGTTGTTTAACATGGTGTTCAAATAAGCAAGTTGTAATCTAGCTACTTAAAGTAAATAACTATCGTGTTTTGCATTTTAAGCTTCTACATTTAGTAGTTTAAGTATGTGAGGATCGATTGCCCTTTAGTGGATTCTTGATGCTTGATTGCATCAAGTGGTATTAGAGTTAGTAAGTTCATTGGTGAGGAGATCGTGCTAATTTATCAAACCAAGAAAGCTCATTGGGATGTGTGATGATGAGAGTGGGTTAGTTATCACAACTAGTATGCCTATTAAGGGATGTGTGATGAAGAGATTGGGTTAGTTATCACAACTAGTATGCCTATTAAGTATGTCGAGGAGATTGTATGAAATGAATTGAGTAAAGTTTAAAGGATTGAAGGTGTCTCAAAAGATTCTAGAAATTTGTTGTTAGTGTGGTCATTCTCTAATTGTAGAGGGCTATGAGCTCTAGTAAAATATGCTGTAAGTAAGGAAGTCTTGTAACTATAGAGAGCTTTGAGCTTTAAGAAATTTGTTGTAGATGAGACAGGAGACTTGTAAGCACAAAGAGTTTGAGGAACATGTATTCAAGAGAAGGTGTGTTGTTGAAAGCCTGCTAAGTAATTTAGTGAAATTTGTTGTAGTTAGAGCCTTGCAATTTCAAAGGGCTTTATGCTCTAGTGAGTTGCAAGTAAATCCTTGTGATTGCAAGGATAAAGTTGTGTTAATCTTTGGAATTTCTAGGTTGCAATGTGAATTTGTATGTGTGAAAATGTCTTCCAAGAAATATTTTTTTGTAGGAACCCTTGTAATTTCAAAGGGCTTTATGCTCTAGTAAGTTGCTAGTTTATCATTTTGATTGTAGGGATAAAGTTTTGTTAATCTCTGAAATTTCTAGATTGCAATGTGAATTTGTATGTGTGAAAAATGTCTTCTAAGAAAGATGGCAAGGATGGTTGTGAAAACACTAGCTATAAAGTTTGTGTTTATGAAACAAGATAATTTGTGTAGACAATGTTCTTGAAGGTTTAAGAGAAAACCAATCAAGATTGGAGGCATTGGAGATTGTGTAGTTTAGAGAAGTTGTAGATTAAGGTAAATATGATGATGAATGTCGTGTAAGTGGCATGTTGAAGGGTGAAGTAGATGATGAGTAGGATGGAGGTAGAATATTGTTACCCAAAAGGAGGATATTTGAGTGACTCATAAAATAGAGAAGTTTATAGAGAAGGAATCCTCTTGGAAGAGGATTGTGAGTGGAGAAATAAGGAAGAGAGTTGTTCTATATTTTTTTGATAGAGGTTGCATGGAGAGAAGAATATGTGGGAGTAGCCCACACAATGTAAGTGAAGTAAGAAATGAAGGAAAATAAGACAAGGTAAAAAAAGGGAGAGAATAGAGAATGGTCATTGTGGACCTAGGATAGATGAAAATATTTTTGAGAATCTTGTGGGATGAGGCATTGGTGGACACTGTAAATTTTGCGTTTACAAAACAATAAGAGAAGATTTGTGTGGATAATGTTCTTAAAGGGTTGAGAGAACTCTTAATGAATATTGGATGCATTGGAGACTGAAATTCAATGAAATTGTTCTAGATAAAGGTAAATATGATGAAAAATGTCATGTAAGTGGCATGTTGAAAGGTGATGAAGAATACGAGTGGGATGAAGTAGAGGTAGGATAGTGCTATACATAGAAGAAGATTTGAATGATCATCATGAGATAGGAGAGTTTAGAGAGAAGGAAAACCTATTGGAAGAAGATAGTGAGTGGAAAAATAATGAAGAGAAGTGTAGCCTTTTGGTAGAGGTTGCATGGAGAGAAGAATATGTGGGAGTAGCTGACACACATGTAAATGGAGTAAGAAACGAATTAGAAGAAGACAAGATGAAAAAAAGAAAAGGCAAGAGAGAGTGGTCATTATAGACCAATTATATGATGAAAAGAATTTTGAGAATCTAATATAGAGGTGTTTGGTTGGGAAAAGGGATCACCATACTCTTCCCAACTTTTGGAATGGTAAGGGATTAAAAATGATCTCAACACCCACTTGGTTGCAAACCTTGTAGGGAGAGCCAAAATTGTGGATTAGGGTTCTAACCCCTTTTTTGGTGGTGGTGAGAATGTTTGGGTAATTTAATTTGATATAATGCAATAATGTTCCTAGGTCTATTATGGAAATGCAACAAATTGAGATGAATTATGAGAAATCTAATGCAAAAAGATGAAAAAAAACTCCAGAAACACAAAGAGAAAACATAAAGGAACCTGACATTCAAATTTAGTGTTGATTCAGTTGGTCTAGGGCATGGGCACCCTAGACTGGACTCTTGATTTTTGAGATTTGATGTCACAAGGCCGGTCTCTCGTTTTTAGTTCCTATTCTTCCAAGTTCACTGTCAAAACTTCATTTGTTGATGAAAAAATGTAGTTTCCTTGACTTGAGAACTTGTAGGGTTTAAGTGCATGAATGAGAAAATAGCCTTCAATCTCCTTCCAGTTTTCTTCAGATTTGTAATTTGCACACATAAAAAGAGGGGAAGGGTTGTGCTATATAGGGGCTTGCCTAAGTCAAACCCTATGTTAGTATTTCTATCTCCACAATCACAAATTATGATATAAAAGAGAGCTTATCCTTGAATGGATAGAGGCTAATTTTATAAACAAGTAATGAATTCACAACTTGCTACAACTCACCACTTAGGTCTAATCTCCTTGATGGACTGAAATCATGCTCATCACCTTCAAGGATAGATTGTTGCTTGTCTTGAATTGATTTGGATACTTGCAAGTGTGAGTGCTCATAAAAAAAATACACGTAAAACATGAAAAAAATTACATAACACATGGCATGATGCTTGATGAATGAAAATATTGCAATAATATTGATAATTATGCTCTCGACAACTCTTGATTGATTTTTGAAATAATATTTTTCTCTCCAAAAATTACTAGGATTTCAAATGGTGAAAACACTGTATTTATATGCAATTAATTTAATTTCTTGAAAATCAAATGTTGATAGCCTACAAATGAAATTGGAAATTCAAATAATAAATTATTGACACTAACATATTAAAATTGGAGCCAAAATTAACTGGTCTAGGGTATGGGGCGCTCTAGACTAGACCCATCCTTTTTGGGATCAAAAGTGTCAGAGGAAAAATATTAAATGCATACTTTTGTTCCCCTATTTGATTTTCTAAAGATATTTATAAATTGGGTAATTAAATTCATAAATAGGTTCAAGCACATATGGGGAGTAAAACTTAGTGTGAAATTGTCAAGGGTGACAATTTTTGACGCTACATTTAACTCTTACTTTAGTGAGTATGAAATTACATTCAGACTCACACTAAGGGCCATCCTAAAATAATGGTTTACACTTTTTGGACAAGAAAATTATAGAAGGGAGTTACAATTTTTTTTTTTAACTACCTTCATTCAAAATTTTTTGTTTGAATGAAAGTATGTCAAAATGTACCTTGGCTTGAAGGTGGACCTTTGTTCGATGGTTGAAACCTTCAAACAAAGGTAATTTCCAAAAATGGAAAAAAAGTGACCTTCAAATGAAGGTCCCTTTTTATTTTTTTATAGAAATTTTAAGAAAATGAATGAAAAGGGATCTTCATTCGAAGGTCCTTTTTTTCTAGTTTTGGAAATTACCTTCATTCGAAGGTTTTTTTCCATTTTTAATGGGAATGAAATAGCTTTGAAGGAAGGTCCTTAAATACCTTAAAATGGAAAAGGTTCGTTTATTCAAAGGGGTCTTTGAATGAAGGCCCCCTTTTTTGACCTTCCACCCTCCCTTTCAAAATTTGTGTAGTTTTTTAGGTTTCGAAGTTGGGGTTGAAGGTCCAAATGGAATCAACTTGACAAACCAAGTTGCAGGATCATAGTCCTCAAAACGAGCTTTCCAACAACTATAATTTTAATATATATTTTTTATTTTTTTTATTTTTTATAGTTTTATTGAACATAGGTTTTCACCGAACATCAAGTTCTTTGTTCTACACATGTGGAAAAATAGTAAATTAGTGATTTTTTTAAAAATATCTGTGCACTAGGTATTGATGTCCTTGTTCCAACAAAAAAATTGAATCTCAATACATACAAAACAAGTTATGTGTGACTTAGTACACCTATGTCTAAATTATAATTGGTTTGACTTCAAAACTTAATTAAAAAAAAAATAGAAAAACATTATGAAACAAAATGCAAGCATTAGATATCAATGTTACCAACTAAATTCAAAAAAATAAAAATTTTATCCTTTGTAGAAAAAAATTTATGTGGAACATAGCAAACGTCACTTTTTTTAAATGTTGTTTACTATTAAATCTAGTTATCAAAGGAGACACAAAAATTTACAATTTACTTTCAATTTTTTTAAAATATATTTAAAATCTATAGAGAAAATCTCACAAATCACTAGTTCACATCATCTTCAAATTCCTAACAGTTTAGCTACTATAGGTGTCAAAAAGTGAAGATTTTGCTCAAAATGTTGATTTTAATGTCAAGTTTAGCCAAAAAGTGTAATCCATTATTATGGGATTACCCCTAAAATAAACATATGTCAAGAAGGGTTCAGTTATCCAAATATTGAATAGATTGGATGACATTGAATCTAGCATATGCACTAGCCCCTAGGATTCAAGATCTTATGGCAAGACAATACAAGGACAAAGGAACACACACGTATGAGATGTAATTGTAGCATAACAAACATGAAACATACACAATGAAAACATATAGCGTAACATAATGTAAACATAAAAATGAAACGAAAACACAACACAGTGCTAACATAAAGATGACATATTAAAGACATAAATAGCAAAATACAAATAAAAATGTTAGTACTAAAAGGATTCGAGTCAGTAATACAAAGAGACCTCAATATTAAGTTTGTCACAAACACCAAATTTCTCGAATATGATGTTATTCAAGATAATGATCTCACAAGGACTAGCAAGTTGCATTATTCCAAGTCACTTGTGAGCTACATAGATCCACTTGCTAGCAAGCTGAGTTATGTTAGGCATCCACGCAATATGATAGGTTCCACAAGGCTAGCAAGCTATGTTATGCTAGATGACTCATGAAACACATGGCTCCACTAGCAAGCAAGTTGTGTTATGCTAGGTGGCCATGTTAAAGGGGTGCTTAAGCACATGAAGCGATAGGTTTTGTTATGAAGAATACATGGACTACATTTACAAATCATGCCTCAAGGAGCATACAAATTTTAACGTCATGGGGATGATTTAACATCACAGGGGATGAAAATCACCTTAGGGGGTGTATAAAGTTTAACATCATGAGGGACAAACATCACCTCAAGGGGTGCATGAAGTTTATCATCACGAGGGATGAACATCACCTTAGGGGTTGCACATCACCTTAGGGGCTGCACAAAGTTTAACATTGTGAGTGAGGAACAAAATAAAAAAGTCATGCCTTGGGGGGCATTATAAATAACACCACCACAAAGGGGGTAAACCAACAAATGGAACATTATATTTCAAGAAATGGTACTCAGTACATAGTAGGTCACACCCTAGGGAATACCATACATGATAACACCACTAAGAGAGGCTAAAATCATAGAATACCAAGTCACACCTTAAGGGGTATCAAGCATGATACCATCGGTAAGGGAACATGACATGACATGGAAATGTTGTATTTTAGTAGGTTATCAAGTTTAATACCACTACAAAGGGGACATTAACATATATTGAGTTCACTCTTATAGAACATCCTATGTGATATTACTACTAAAGGGACATTGTGCAAAGAACAAGGCCATATTCTAAAGGACATTATATGTAATATCACCACTAAAGAAGGGCCACATAACTAGAACATTTATCTAATCATGTAATATGCAGGGGTAATACGCCTCCCTTAAAATTCTAGTGTACATGCTACTCTAATATTTTAAGGAGATAATGAAATAAATAAAGGAATCCCTCATACCAAGGAATACACCTAACACAAAGCTAAATGTCCTTGCCCCCCAAGTGTAAGATAAAAGGTGAGCCTAAATGGATGATATGGAATTTTCTCCTTGTTTGATGAAATATGATTGCAAAACATCATTTTGTGCCCCCATGCATGGTAATGAATCCACAAGAATGCACCCTAAATATAAAACAAGACAATGTAGGTAATACACCTCCCTTAAAATGCTAATGTACATGCCACTCTAATATTTTAAGGAGATATTGAAATAAATAAAGGGATCCCTCATACCAAGGAATACACCTAACACAAAGCTAAATGTCCTTGCCCCCCCAAGTGTAAGATAAAAGGTGATCCTAAATGGATGATATGGCATTTGCTCCTTGTTTGATGAAATATGATTGCAGAACATCATTTTGTGCCCTCATGCATGGTAATGAATCCACAAGAATGCACCCTAAATATAAAAAAAGACAACACTTATTTTTATCCTCAATATTACCCTAGGGTGTGAGAGGAGAGCATATGTATGTGTGCTTGAGGTTTAGAATACACTTGTAAATTATTAACCCAAATCAAATTGTGAAAGTGACTTTTAACCTAATTTGTGAACACAAAAAAGGAAGACAAAGCAAAAAAAAAAAGGTTTGTAATCAATACCTTCAACAAAACATCCTACAAAACCATTGGAGTTATTAGTTTGAAAGATATAATCCTTGGGAACACAAAAAGACGTGCACAAAAAAGTTAGTCAAAAATAGAAAAAATGTGAATTCTATAAAAAAATAGAAAAAATAAATTCTTTGGATTTTTTTGATAAGTTTAAAAAATCATTGAAAAAGATAAAAATGGAAATTATTTTCGATTAAATTTTCCAAATAAAAAGTTGACTTTGGACGAGCTTACCTAAATTATAGAGTTTTTTTGAAATCTTACCTTCACCATAGCTTTCATCTTTGAATTAGCTTTCCAATGCCTATAAAGTTTGAAAATATGACAAAAATGAGCAAGTTATAAGCTTTTGAATGTAGGGTAGTTTTTACAAAAAGTTGATGGCATTAGGCAAGATTTAGCCCATTGTTTCATTGGCTCTTGATCACCCAAGTGACCAGTCACTAAGAGAAAAAGGGGCTAAGATGTTGGGAGGATGGGTTTTAAGCCCTATAGAGCTGAAGGACACCTTGGGTTTAAGCTTCAAGGGACCTAAGGGCTTAACTCTGTGGTGGGCCCTTGGTCACAAATATGTCAAGGAGTTAAGCCCAATCAATAATAAAAAATCCAAGATGGTGGATTTCTTGTGCATACCCCTTTCAAATTTTAAACTTTATAAAATAAAACTAATGAAAATAATTTTTCTCATGGATTTGAAAACTCTATTAAACAAGATTTTTATAAAGATCAAAATGTGACTTTAACCTATGTATTTCATTGGATTCCCAAAGACTTTGAAATTGATTTCTAAAAAGCAAAGAAATGCCTCTTATAGGTTCAAGTGGGTTTCCTCAAGCTATACCTATATAGACTTAAAAATTCCCCATACAATAGATTCAAATACCTATAGATTCCAATGTAATAAGAATGGAATACAACAGATTTCAAAGTCTTTGTAAAAAATATTTAAATTTTAGCTCAAAACTCTCTTAGAAGTGGATTTCAAAGTTTTTTAGGTTGTATGTGCCAAGTGTGCTAGGGTTGACCATGTGATGTTCACTTAGAGACCCTTGAGCACATATACTATCGTAGAAGCTTTAACTTGCTCATGCTACAAATAAACCCTACATGGTGGTATGACACCATGCACACAATATAAACTGTATGCTTTTCATAGAATCATATTGAATTTTGAGTGAATGTACCTTTAAATAACCCTACAAGTGCCTCAAAAATTTCCATCAAAAAAATGCTTAAAGTGCTATATATCAATTTTTTTCTCTCAATAATCTCGAACACAATGGTGTAGTCCATTTTGAACTCGATGACACCTCCAAAAACTCTATTGTTGGGACCACTAAAGAAGCTTCAAACACAGTTAGTGGAAATCAACAACAAGACACACAAACATGCAATTAGAGTGACATAAGGGGCTATGTTCCCCAACAGAGTCGCCAAAATATAATGTTAAAATTAAAAAGGTAAATTAAAGCAAACTAGTATGCAAGATTCCATTTCAAAACAAGTAAAACCTCTAGATAGAGCTCACAAAGGAGATCAAAACCAAAAAAATAACATTAAAACCAACTTGAAATGTTACTATAACCTCCATTATGTTTTGATTTACTCCAATGACTTCAAGATATGGATGCTCCTTACTTGAATATACCAATTTGACATATACCTAGCATAAGTGATAACCGATTTTGAATAAAGGATAAAGTGCCTAGATTTATAGTCTTTTGAAAAGGGGAATATATGCTCAAGATTTGATTATGAGATCAAGGATGGAGGATGGTTGAAAGGAATTTCCTAGCACCAAGAAGATGGAGAGTGGATATGAAGGTTAGATTGTGAATGGCTAGGATTAAATTACCAAATTTAGTAAGTAATTATGAGCACAAGGGAAAATAGAGAGATGTGCACCTAAGAGTGTTATAAAGTATGGATTGTGTTGAGATAATAAGGGGGGCATAAGGACAAGTGTTCCTAGGTGCCCAATTGATCCAATAACATCCAAGCTGTAAGAGCAGTCTCGCATCACCAAAATAAATTATTTTTTTTGAAGTGACATGGTTTGAATGATGTTATATGAAATAATTTGATTTTCCTATGTCTAAAATCAAATTTTGAGTAATTGGACAAATTTTGGTTGGAAGTTGTGATAGGAAAATATGTTGGAAAATGCATTTTAAATATTTAATTACAAAAATTAATCTTGGGTGTGGGATTTTCCTAGAGTTTCAAATTGTGGCATGAAATTTAATTACTCCCCATTAGTGTTGGCGAAATGAGATGCCCACGTTGTGAAAGCAAAGCAATTTTGAAATTGACTCTTATTGTGAGGAGAGGTGAATCAATGTGTCGACTAATGAAGATTATTTTTTTTAGAGGTAAATTGTACATGCATTGGAGAGTTTAAACATTGTATTTAATGAATTTAATTTTATTTTCTAGGATGGGGGCATGGAGGGGGAGCTATAAAATTAATGGAGATAGTAGTTGCAGGAAGGAGGTGCTATGAAAAATTTTGTTTGATTTTCATTATCCAAATTTTTGGGTGTGAGAAGGGGCCATCAATTTTCTTGGGAAGTGGTTGCAAAAATTGTTGTTGTAGGTTTGGGAGGTGTGTTGTAGCAACAAATGGATTTTGGAATCCATAGTTGAAGAGTGCAAGATTTGAGAGTCAAGTTCATAGTGAAGGAAGGTGTTTTGAAGGAGAAGAACCTGTAGTTTTTTGTGAATGTTGTTTGTTGTCACATATCAGATATATATATTTTTTGGTAATGTTTTTCTTCAGCTTGTATGGCTTCACAAAGCTTTGTAATTAGATTTTATTAAAGTGGTGAAACCATGTTGCAAGTTTAGTAGAGAAGATTACATTTGTTGTTGCAAATATTTCCATCTTGTTTCTTGTTACTGATGTTGAATGATTTTGTTTGAGGGTGTGTCGTTTTCCATATACATCAATGGTATCAAAGCGGGAGTTCTTGAGTGTGTAGGAAAAAACACCAATGTGAGGCAGTTTACACCAGGACCTTGGGTTGGATGAAATGTGTATGTGATTCTTGTTGCAAGTATATGTGCAAGTTGCAAAAGTAAGTTTAAAGAGGTTGAATATTGAGAGTGTGTGAAGAAATGCTAAAGAAGAAAGGTAAAAAGTTTGTCATAGTTGTGTATGTAGGTGAATAGGAAGGAGAAAATCTTGCAAAAGTATGCTTTGAGAAAGGCATAGAGAAAGAGACTGAGAAAGAAGACAAAAGTGTAGCAAAAGAGATTGAGAGACAAAAAAGGTGCAACAATTAAAGATAAAAATGATGTTTTGGTAGTAGATGAGTGTCCTTTGGAGGACTTAAAAGCATTGAAAAATGAAATTATAGTTGAGAGTGGAGGTGAAGAAGATATGGTAATAGACAGTGGTGAGGAAAAGGTTATAGAGAAAGAGGTAATGCGTAATATGTTCCATTTTTATGATGAAGATGAAAGTTGATTTTGTGTAGATGAAAAGATTGCAATAGATATTGAGAAGACAAATATTGCAATGCTACTAGAAGAACATGTGAAAACAAAGGTAATGACTTCTATTTCTAAATTTTATGAAGATGCAAATAGAGATGATTTGCATATTGAGATGAAAGAGGTAGTGAGTGTAGAAGGAGAAAAAGAGATGGTACAAATAGATTTTGTTAGTATTGATTTGTATGCAAGAAAATATTTGAATGATGTTGCAGATTGGTGTGTGGATAGTGCATATTTGCTTGTAGAAGCTATAGAGGATGTTGCAAGTGAAATTTGGTGGAGGTGGTCGGTTAGTGGTGGGTCAAATCCCACAAGATCAAAGAGAAGAATAATGGTATTAGGAGGAGGAGGATGGTACATGGTGGATACAAGTCCATGAGAAGAGAGAAGAATGAAGTGCAAAGTTGTCAGAGGAGGAGGATGGTACATGGTGGATACAAGTCCATGAGAAGAGAGACTTGAATGAAGTGCAAAGTTGTCAAAGGGGGAGGATGCTTGTTCCAACTAAGTGTTGGAAGAGGAGAAAGAAGAATCAATTGTAGGTACCAAATTTAGTGATGGAATTTGTTAAGGATTGCTTGCAATCTGAAATGGTGGTACTACCATTCAACTCCATTTTGTAAATCCATATTCACAAAAAAATTCCTGCCTTGGGTGCTTAATGTAGGAGCATCCATGGTGTAAGAGCAATCTTGCATCTCCAAAAAAAATAAAAATGAAGTTACATGGTTTGAATGATGTTATATGAAATAATTTAATTTTCTTAGTTCAAAATCAGATTTTGAATAATTGGACAAATTTTGGTTGCAAATTTTGATGGAAAAAATATGCTGGAAAATACATTTTAAATATTTAATTGGAAAAAATCAATCTTGGGCGTGGGATTTTCCTAGAGTTTTAAACTGTGGCTTGAAATTTAATTACTCCCCATTAGTTTTGGTAAAATGGGATACCCATGGTGTGTAGGTAGAACAATTTTTGAAATTGGACTCCTATTGTGAGGATAGGTGAATCAATGTGTTGGTTAATGATGATTATTTTCCTAGAGGTAAATTGTACATGCATTGGAGAGTTTAAAAATTGTATTTATTAACTTAATTTTCTTTTCTAGGATGGGGGGTGTGGAGGAGGAGTTACAAGATTAATGGAGATAGTGGTTACAGGAAGGAGGTGCTATGAAAAACTTTATTTGATTTTTATTTTCTAGATTTTTGGGTGTGAGAAGGGGGTGTGGATTTTATTGGGAAGAGGTTGCAAACATTGTTGTTGCAGGTTTGGGAGGTGTGATGCAACAAAAAATGGACTTTGGAATCCATGGTTGAAGGACAAGTTGATGATTGAAGAGTTCATATTTGAGAGTCAAGTTCATAGTGTAGGAAGGTGTTTTGAAGGAGAAGAACCTATAGTTTTTGCAGATGTTGCTTGCTATCACATATCAAATTTATATCTATTTTGGTAATGATTTTCTTTAACTTGTATGGTTGCACAAACTTTTGTAATTAGATTTTATTGAAATAGTGAAATATTGTTGCAAGTTTAATAGAGAAGATTACATCCGTTGCAAATATTTCCATCATCTTTGTTGTTATTGGTGTTGAATGATGTTGTTTGAGGGTGTGTGGTGTTCCCTCTACATCACCAATATTATTGAAATGTTTTGGAGGGAGCATAGACCATTTAATCATTTTAGCCACATGTGTGAGATGAAGAATACATAGAAATGATATTTATTTATTTATTTATTGTGAGGAGATGGAAAAATGTGATTAATCAAATAATATGATTATTTAATCAAGTGATGGAATTTAGGTAAAGGGGACTATACTAGATGATAGGTTTAGTTGATTAGGACTAAGTAAAGGCAATAAAACCTAAGTGATGAAATTCACCAATTAGGGATAGGTGATGGTTGACTAAGGATTATTTTAGGAATATATATATATATGTATGTATGTATGTATGTATGTATGTATGTATGTATGTACGTATGTATATATACTTATAAGTATATATATACATGTATATATACATATATATGTGTGTGTATACATGTATATACATACATACATACATATACATGTATACTTATATGTATACATATATACATACATACATATAAACTAATTGACTACAAATTAGGCCTATCTATCTTAAAAATACTTGTGGTGCACAAATGCTACATAATTAAGAAATCTAGAAGTATTGAAAATAGAAAATTAGTAAGAGATAAGGAAACCTTCAAACCCCATAGACATGACATAAGGATTTAGTCCTTTGAAAATTGCACACGCTTTGAGTATTAGAAATTTTTTTTGTCCTTATGTTAAAAAAATTGGACTACTAGGAAAACCATTTATAATCGGTGATCCCACAATAGTGGTTTACAATTTTTAGCCAAACTGGACATTGAAATAATTTTTTTTAACTAAATCTTCACTTTTGGGCACCTATAGCAGCTAACCTGCAAGGAATTTGAAGATGATGCAAACTAGAGTTTCGTGAAATTTTTTTATATATAGATTCTAAATATATTTTTTTCAAAATTTTTGGAATTAGATTGCACTTCTTTTTCCATCTCCCTCGAAAACTAGTTTTTTTTAGAAAACAACATTTTTAATAAGTGATGCTCACCGTATAACGCATAACTTTTTTTCCATGAAGGATAAAATTCTAATTCTTTCAAATTTAGATTTGTAACTCTAATATCTAGTGCTTCCACTTGGTTATATAGTTTTTATTGAATATTTTTTCTTTAATCAAGTTTCAATACAAACCAATTATAATTTAGACATAGTGACCATTATAACCGTAATTTTTATATATCCAAATTCAATTTTTTCTTTGTTGGGTCAAGGACTTCAATATCTGTGTGCACTAATATTTTTATTTTTTTTAATAATTTTCTATTTTTCCACATGTGCGAACAAAGAGCTTGATTTTGAGTGAAAAACCTACATTCACAAGAAATAAAAAATAAATATAATAATAAAATTAAATTTATTTAAAATTATACTTTTTGGGAAGCTTATAATAAGGACTACATACTTGCAAAAAATAAATTTTAAATGAATTCATTTGATCCCCCAAAAGGTAAATCAAAAGTGGTTTTTTATCAGCATTTTGATAGGTGTAAAGGAGACTCTGTTATAAGTATGGTTTGAAACTAGCGGGGTTCTATCCAAGGGGGTTTAACTTAAGGTAGTTTGATCAAACCCTCTTCAATTGGAATTATTTAAATGGAACCTTTTAAGGCTTAAATCATTATATTTTCTAAAAATATGTGATTTCAGCAAAAATCAGTTCCTCCCAAAAATTGTAAACCAGCTTATAGTAACATTAAAGTTAATCACAATGACATATATAAGAAGAATACCAAAATATTCTACACAACAATAGGAATTACAAGCCTTAAGTGACATCATAAATCAACATTCATAAAATTATTAAAGCACCTGCTCATATCCTAGATAGGAAAATCCTAATCATTTCTAATATAAATTTTTAATGTCATTCAATTAGAAATTGATTTAGCCAAAAAATAAGCAACATAATTTTCTTCCCTTCTAGTATGGTTCCACTTAAAAACATTGAAACTATGAATGAGGATGTTGATTTTTTTAAAATTCATTCAACTACCACTATTTGAAATGATCTTTTAAAATTTTAAAGCCATATTTTAAAATAATATTGGTTAAATACCTTTACTAAACATGTAAAAGAGCTTGAAAAATAGTCACCTTTGTAAAATCATTAGAACCAACACCAAGACTAGCTATGAATTGGAACTTTAATACTATGACCACAAGAAATACCTCACATGCTTGCGTTTCTAGGATTATCTTTTGAAGCACCATCAACATTAATTTTAATTAATTCAAGAGGAATGTGTTCCCATTAATTAAGTTGATAATCTTTAGGGATGTAATTGGAAGAGGTAAAAGAGGGACCAAGTCTCATTAGAACTTTAAATTCTCACCAAGAACTTGGTTGATAATCTTGAATCCAAACTTGACAAGTTTCTTTTAGAGTGGTCATTATTGTTAAGAATTAGGTGTGTTGTACACCTTGCATAGTGTTTATAATGTTCAATTTATTATGTGTGTGGTGCATCTAGGGGACCTATAAGTACATGCATCACTAGGTGTTAATATTCTTGGGGCCACTTTATGTTGTATGTAATATTGAGACATAAGTTGAGTTGTAAAATGTATTTATTTAATATTGGGAAAAGTAATTTAAATAATCTACCCAATATTAAATGTGGGGACATGGTTTTGTAATCTCATGGTTTTAGTCACATGGTTTTATGTAATACCACTTGGTAGTTTTTTGGGAGTTTGTTTCTATAAAAGCAATCACACAGGCAGTTTTTTAAGGTTGGTCAATTAGCAGGTTAACTCTTGTTAGCATTTGTGAGGGTTGAAGCATGGCATGAGATGTGTGGTTACATGCTTGTTCATATGGAGTGTTTGTTTAGGGTTTGATGCTTCAATGATGTTCATGGAGAGATTTGAAGATGTATTGTAATATTTATCAAGTTGAATAATGCATGAGTGATGGATGCTTTTAGAAGCTGAGTTTTTTCCTCTTGAGGGTTTTCCTAGGGTATATCTTGTGCCATCTTTGATGGGTATGTTGTCTATTCTCTTGCATATAGATTTTGAGTAGTTATTTGCATAGATTTTTATTTTGGGTTATGTAGAAATTGTCATTATGTGGCTGCAAGTTTCCTTTCATTTGGTATCAAAGCCATGGTTGTGGTTTGGATAACCCTAGGTTGAGAAAATCTTGTTTCAGTTTGAATCTATGGCCTTGAATGAGAGAATGAAAGGCATGGCAAGATATGAGCGTTTTGTAGGTTGTTTATTACAAATATGAGAGTTTTGAGTTTGCTATTATGATGGGTTGTTTGTAGATTTGGTGTGTGAAAAAATGTTGGGTAAAAAAGGTTTTTTGGTTGTGCATTCAAATGAGGGTTTTGTGGGAGAAATATTGCAAATGACACCTTGAAACAAAATGGACCTCATGGTTGAATCTAGGTCAAGGCCAATAGATGAAAATTGATATAAAACACAACCTATTTTTCCCACTATGAGAAAATATTTTTTTTTAGCTCTGTCATATGGTTGTATGATCATCAAATTCCATCTACAAAGAAAATAAAATAAAATAAAACAAATTAAAAATTCCCTGTCAGTTTAAAATATTTTTCCTATAAATTAAAATTAAATAAAAAATATTTATCATCCTTGTAGAATAAAGTTTTAAAAATTAAAATTAAAATTAAATTGGCGGGGTGTGGGGTCCACAAATCCCCCACCCTATACTACCTAACATGTGACAACTTGTGGCTGTAGATGTACTTGTAGGGTATGCCCTACCACTAACAAGTTGGGCGCTACAATCGGTGAATCACCGTCGGTAGGGGCTTAGCCCCTTTGGTAGGGCCCACACTCCTGTGGGGGAACCTTCCCCAAGGCCGTGGGCCTAAAAAAATTTTCATTGCCAAAAAAATTATAATGAAATTCAAAACTTTTAAAAGTCTGTCGAATTTCTTTAAAATGAAAATTTAAATGGATTTAAATCTCATCTGAGTTCTAAAAAAACTTGAAATTTTATATCTGTAAAACACAAAATATAAACCATAGCTATGATAACAACTATCTACTCATGTAACTATCTATAAAAGGCAAGGCAACTTAGTGAAATATGAAAAGAAATGAAAGGAAAAAAATTGTATACCATTATTAGTTTTGTGTGCAGACTTGTGGGTAGAAAATCTATTTTCTTCTTGCTCCATGGCCATAATGTCTGCTGTTAATTTTTTCATGAAATCTTTCTGCTTTTTCATACTCTTCTACAATTTAGAACAACCTTACTTGACACCTCAATGGATTCCTCTCCACCACTGGATAGCTGTCACTTAAATAGAATCAATGCTTTTATTGTGTACACATTTGTACTTATAACATTGGATTTCACAAAAACCAAAGAGAGATTATTTTTTAAAGGATGTGTCATCGAATATACAATGACTACCAGCACTGAGATAATGCAAAACCTGTGTTGCACAATCATTAACCTTTCTGCTATAAAAGTTGGTGAAGTTGCTCTTACCCTTCCCTTTTTATCAGATCTTTGTTTCTAACTACCATTATATAGCAGGTCTATTGTTTATAGTTGTAGTAGATATGCTGAAGATTGAAGTATTATAAGTTGTCTACCAATTTTATCTGAGAACTTATCAAACTGCCTTCCATATAATTTTCTTGTTTGAAGAGCAATGACTATTAACCTTCCATTCTTTTTCTACATCTAAGTCTTTGCCCCATGCAACCATGCATAAATAGTAGGTGCATGCCTTTGCTAGCTAGAAAAGAACTAAACTATGTCTAAGGTATCATGTCATAATTTTAGCATACAATACAATAGACGTAGCTAGTCTCCCTACAAAATGGCATGTCTAAGACATCATAACATACATAACATCATACAAAATGGTACATATCATCTATTAGATTTAGGATCAGAAATGAAAGCAATAAAAAATGCAACACATAAGACAATGAACACAACAAGATACCTTGGGAAAACCCTCCTACTCGAGAGAAAAAAACCCAGCAAGAAATGATCTCTTTTATATATATTAGATGAATATGAGCAGAAATATGCTTACAACTCAGGTCTTGCTCAAGGCTGAATTAGTGCAATGAATAAGAGCACCTCTCCTTGATGCAAAGATACAAATGAATGTGATTGTCCTTGAGATCAGACTGCTGCTACTAAATGATTTACTACTACAAAATGATCTGCTGCTACAAGGATGATTTTTTGCTACAAGTGCAACTTCTTCTTAAATGGGCGAATTGGAATGAATGATCTTCTTCTTTGAAAATTGATCTGCTACTTAGGAATGTGAATGATGAGAGAATGTTGTGATGTTTAAATGAATGATAACCACCTTGTATATATACAAAACTAGGTGACTTCTCATCTATGTTGACTCCCTTAGAAGATGAGAAATATAAAATATTAATTGCAACATGAAGGCCGACCAGCCTGGAATTAAGGGAAAATAGCTCCCAAAGCTATAAAACACTGACACTCCCTCTTAGCTAGGGAGGTATTTTCCAGACATCCTCATCATGGAGTCTCTCAATGTGATGTTATCATGGAGTCTCTCAACATGATGTCCACAATGGCTATGCCCATGTGTGGAAAGAAACACATCTCAGTCTTAGAGATGTACAAGGGTCCATCACAGAGTCTCTCAATGTGATGTCATCATGGAGTCTATCAACATGACGTCTCATCTCAGTTGCAAAGATGAATAAGGTTTCGCATCGCATATTTCTCTGTCTCAGAGAAATTTACATTACAAAGGCTTTCACCTCATATTTCTTTGTCTTAGATAAATACACACTACATGGGATTTCGCCTCTTATTTCTCCATCTCAGAGAAATATACACTACAAGGGCTTTCACCTCATATTTCTCCGTCTCAGAGAAATATACACTACAACAAGTCTTCGTGATGATGTGACTCCCTCTGAAGCTCCAAGTGTTGGGATCAACCTCTTGAACTCCTCGTCCAAGGTTGCCTCTGATGGTTTGTTAGACTCCCTTTGAATTTTATTTCCTCCTCTTCGAAGAAACTGATCGACTTTAGAATAAGAAACCTTTTGAATTGACTTGAGAACTTGGCTCCTTTTGAGATGTCCCTATGCCAATTTCCACAATAGAAACATATTGTGTAGACCTTAATTTGTAATCTTGAGCAAAGTGACCATACTCGTCACACCTGAAGCATTGAATTTGAGAGAGATCCTTCTTCTTCTTTGGTTTTAGGGCAGAATTTGATTCTCTATCTCTATTCCTCTTTCTTCCTTTGCCTCTTTCTCTAGAAGTATGTGTAGCAAGAACTTGATTTTCCACATCATGATGGTTTCATCCAATACCTCTTGTTGCCAACCTTGATTCTTCTTGAATACAATCAACTCGAAGACTATCAAACTTGGGAAACTTAGATCTCCCATTGATGCTTTGAATAAAGGGTTCCCAAGATTGGGGAAGACCATTTAGTGCAAACATAACAAGATCTTTTTCTGCAATTATGTCCCCAATAGCGCTCAACTGATCTCTTAAATCAACAATCTTCATATAGAATGAGATGACTGAATCTTCTTTATCCATTTTTACATGATGAAGTTGTTGTCTCAAAGCAAGGGCTCTGTTGGTATTGTTGATCTCATACAATCCTTTTAGAGTATCAAACATTTTTTTAGTTGACTTCAACTTGGAGATGATCAGTACTAAGTGATTCATCATAGAGTCTATCATGATCTTTCTAGCCTTCGTGCCATTTTTCTTCCATTGGATTTTCTCAGTATGATCAGAAGGCTTAGGCATATCAATTTCCACGAAATCAAGAAAATCATTCTCCTCTAATGCAATGAGTACCCTGGGTTGCCAAGAGTTGACGTTTGAGGCTCCATCAAGCCTCTCTTCTACCTTGACACCGTTCACCATCTTCTTTTTCTACACAAATTCGCCTTCAAAGATCTGCCCTCTAATGCAATGAGTACCTTGGGTTGCCAAGAGTTGAAGTTTGAGGCTCCATCAAGCCTATCTTCTACCTTGACACCATTCACCATCTTCTTTTTCTGCACAAATTCTCCTTCAAAGATTTGCCTTAGGTCTGAAATAATTGCAACCTTAGATCTGCAATACTTTTCTTTCAAGATCTACCCTAGATGAAAAGTTGAATGCTTAAACAAATCCAATTAGATCTTTTCTTAGACCCGCTCTGATACCATGTTAGATTTAGGATAAAAAATAAAAGAAATAAAAAATGCAACACATAAGACAATGAACACAACAAGATACCCTGAGAAAACCCTCCTACTCAAGGGAGAAAAAACTCAGCAAGAAATGATCTCTCTTATATATATCAGAGGAATAAGAGCAAAAATTTGCTTACAACTCAAGACTTGCTCCAAGCCAAATTAGTACAATGAATAATAGCACCTCTCCTTGATGCAAAGATACAAATGAATGTGATTGTCCTTGAGATCGGATTACTGCTATAGAATGATCTGCTACTACAAGTGCAACTTCTTCTTAAATGAGCGAATGGGAATGATCTTCTTCTTTGAAAACTGATCTGCTGCTTAGGAATGTAACAATGCAAACCAATTTAAATTTGATGGGTGAGTAACAATG